>OW152825.1:0-252667 GCA_933534255.1 Iphiclides podalirius | reverse complement strand
TTGCTTCGTTTCTTTACTGAGTTCATATCCAGCTCCGCCATCAGATCAGACCCTGGTCAATCAGACGAGCTGAAACTCGATGGGGTTGAGTCGTTTCATTACAGAGTAGTCATAGGAACCTTACAGAATAGCCTCATAGACCTCACAGAAGATCGGCGTATGGTACTTCTGCGATTTGTCTGGTGAGTACCTGACTCACGAGATGCGTTTTCTCCTTATAATAAAGTGGGCTCTAGCTTCCTAGCCGGAGCCCACTTTTTTATAAGCTACCTAGCCGGAGCCCACTTTATTATAAGTAGAAAACGCATCTGCAACCCTATATATATGTCCATGGACGGCTGAAGATGGAGCTCCATCATCAGATCTTGGTTACCAATGAAAGACAAACTACTCGTCAATACGATTCAAATGTACCCAAACGCGATGAGGCTCTATCGTTTCATTTTTAAGTTCCTTTGGCCTTCTTCCAGCTCCATCATCAGATCAGCACCATAAAAATATTGGATTGTTTCGTGATTTACACATGTATACAAAATTTCAGCTCAACCGGTAACCGGGAAGTAGTTCAAATTTAATTTGCAAGATTTGATTTGTTGATTTAACATTAAAATATTGTAAAAATGTTCATAAAATGAAAACTACTTGGCCAAACTTTGGTAAATTTTTATGGGACCAAATGGCAACTATTCTGCATCAAACTAAAGAAGATTCACGTAAATCGGATCATAAATCTCAACGTAATCGGTGAACATACATCGAAAAAAATATACCAATCGAATTTAGAAACTCCCCCTTTTGAAGTCAATTAAAAATATTATATTAATTTAATTAAATATTGAAGGTACTTATATAAAATCTATACGTGTGTGCAAAAAATATATAAAAACATTATGTTTAACAATTTTAATTAGTGGTCTACCTAGGTCCTGGACCCAGCCCAGGGGGGGGGGGGGGGGTCGTGACCCCACCCCGGATCCGCCCTAGGTTATTACAGTACATCGATTAAAACCCCATTTGACCGATTTTCCGCCTTGCCGTGGTGGAGGGGCTTGGTCACCCAGCACGAAGCTAAGTGGATCTCAACATAAGCCGTTGTGGTGTAAGTCGCGCTGAATGTTCCAGCGCGCTTTACCTGGATGTGAGAGAAGTTCTTCCCCGAGAATGCTAAGGAAGACAGCGCTGGCAAGGTCGCGTAAGTGTGCCAAAGCGCTTTTTTTTAAAGCTGCATCCTATTGGCTATCGTTTCCGCCTCATTGTCTCAAGTGCCTAACCGCCGGTGCCGGTGTCTCAGACTGTGTACATTTAAGAGAAAAAAACAAAAACATAATAACAAATTTGTACCTGTATGCTACGTATACATAAAAACGTTGTGTTGTGGGATGCATGAAAAGGTCCTGCCTCAGCATCAAAACTAAGACCCTAAGACCTGAATCGGTACCAATAGCAATTTTCGACGCTAAAGGAAATATACCTTTAACTATTATAACTTTTCCGTCCACACTTTTCTACAAAATAATGCACGATGCTTCTCTGCATGATAAAGTCGTAATGAAGACTTAGGCAACTGACATAGCAGAGGCTTAGTCAGCTGAAGTGGCAATAACCAATCACCAAAACAGCTTCTCTAGTGACAGCCTTGGATTGGCCACCACACCACAGAGTAGGATGATCCCCCCTAGATGATGTGACGATCTGTGCTAATGTATGGGGAAGTGTGCAGGAATGGATGCAGGTGGCTCAGGATCGTGCTTCAAACATTGGAGTGTGGGGGGTGTGGTATATTGTGTGGACTACAACAGGTTGAAATGATGAATCAATAAATGAATAATACATGTATTTTTTAGCAAGCATGTTGTTTTCTATCTTGTACAATTTTTTTAAGAAATAAAGTTAAATAGAAAGGGGGTGTCCAGATAATATGAAGGAGTTGTACTTTAACCTCTTCTATTCAACGTCGTAACGAAAGGGTTAAATGAAATATTATAATTTGAAGGGAAGGAAAATCCAAAAATAATTCAAATTTTTACACTTTAATCTTGAACATAGGATTTGGACCTGCAGGATACATTGCATACCTTTATTTACCAAAATACTAAATAGCAAATGTTTAAACCAATGAAATGACAAGATTTTAAATCAGTGTGACATTTAAATCTAGCTCCCAAAATATGAATTTTCTGTGCGCAGTTTACATGATGAAAGTTTCTTTCATCTAAATTTAGATCACATTTGGGTTTAAATTTACGAATTGAAATAAAATATCGCAATTTGCGTCCATATTTAAAATTATGTATTTTTAATTACACTTAATTTTTACAAAGTATCTGGGTGCAGACAGATATCTTGTGGCATAATTATGTTTCCTAATTTCGTAATACATATATGACTCACTTAAAGAAATATTCCTCAGAATTCAAAACCATAAAATAAAATATGCAGGGTTATACATAATTATTGACTAGGCAAATATGCTTAGTCAGCTAGAACAAAGAAAGGTATTGTCAAAAACAACTAAATTAAAGAGACGGAAAAGATTACAGAAAGAAAAATTAATATAAATTTTACAATATAAAGAGACGGAAAAGATTACAGAAAGAAAAATTAATATAAATTTTGGGGTGATTAACACATTGTATTCATTTAAAGCTACTTTCTATTAATTTGTTGCTAAAATCACATTTTATTAATTGAAAACAAGCAGCTTGTAACACATTTTGTAGTACAAATTGTAATATAACAACGTAAAAAAATTTCAAATTATCTAACAACTCAAAGTTGCAAAGAATAATCTGGTAAAAACCTAAATGACCCAAATAGCAAATAACGAAAAGTCAGTAAAGTTACCCATGCAGTGAAAACTACACCAGTAAAAAGTTAACCAAGACTGCATTATTCATGTAAAATAAATCTGAATTGGTGAAATGAAAACTATACCAAATGTAACAAGGTCACACCCAATGGTTATAATGAACATTGTTTAATAATGATAGGTCCTTTCTGTTATTAATCCTATTTCTGTTATTTTAGTAAATATTTATTATATCTAAATTTACATTATTATATGATACATGAAGTACTGATTTTTATAAACAATGATTTTGGCTTTTTGGCTTGTGCTCAGTATTGATAGATTAATTATAATCATAACAACGGCATAGGAACATATAAAACATACACTTCTGACTTGCCAAAAACAAATTGAAAAATTGGCTAAAGACTTAAAAATGTTAATGATAACGTATTGTAAGTTCTGACAAAGATAAATATATTCCTACTGCAATACAATTTTCTCTTTTAATATATATTCGATACATGATACTTGTCTTCAATTATAGTATTTCTATTGACACAGTTTTATGTCTCAGCTGAAAAGGAAAAATAATGAATTTTAGAATTTTTTAATGTCCTTCAAACTGATTTATTGGCCAAGTAACTGTAAGTTTATGACACAATAATTATTTGAATAAAGGAAAACACAGTGATAGGGTTATGCAGAACTTTTCAATATTGCATGAATGGGCAGGCTTGTCCGGGAAGTACCACAACCTCATAGAAGATCAGCATAAAGTCGAAGTGTTATACTTTTGTGAAAAATTAATATTTTAAAATTTACACTTACTTCTAATAATGTAGTAAATAAAAAATGTATTCTAGATTTACGTTTACCTATTTACATGATAAAAATTCTTTGCACATTTACAAATAAGCCCTTACCATTTTTAGAGATTGCCAATGTTTTCTTCGAAAAGCCTCTTTCCACCCTTCAGTATCTTCTCTGAATCGCTGCTGTGTTTAATCATATACTCCTCCAGTCTTATGAGCCATTGAGCCCAATGCTCTCTCAGCTTATCAGTTGATAAATGAAAGGCATCAGCCTTGGAGCCATCAGTATAAGCTATAACTAGAAGAGCATCCCTCACGTTTAAATGCTTGTAGTTCAAGTCATTGCACACTGCTCCAAAGTATGCTGCTAACTGAACAGGGTTATCATATGTCAGCGATATTGCCCTCCTGGCCTTTTCTGATTTCTTCCACTCTATAAGAGTTGGCTTATCTCTAAAATTTTAAAGATTAGCAGTTCAGCATCTATCAGATTAGACAAAATTGTCGGAAAAAAATTGTGTTTCAACTGGGTATATTCTATTGGTGATGAATTTCAAAATAATATAACTTTACTGGAGCAGAATATGAACATACAATAGTTTTTACTGTTGGATGAATGTGCAGTCATCAAGGAAAACCTCAGCATAAAACACTCACAGTGGACAAAATAGCAAAATATAATTATTCAAAATATTGCAAAATAAGTTTACCAGGGAGTAAGCCCTTCAAGATATTGTTACCTACTCATGATCAATAAACACTGCACTTTTGAAATATTCATCACAAGTGGTAATTTGATTAATGACAGTTTTGTTTATTTGCCTAACAGCACCATTTAAATTTTGCCAGAATTATATTAAAATGAACTGATTTGTTTAAATTTAATACTTACTCATAATCAGCTATAGCATCAAATATGCCTCTATATTTTAAAACAGGATGTACAACATTAGACTCTATAGCTTTGGGTGAGGAAATGCTTTTTAAAACATCTTGAACAGAATTCCATACTCCTTCGACATCCTTATCAATTCGTAGTTGAGTTTGGGGTTGTGTAAAATAGTTTTTTAAAGTACTGTGAAATTTTGTTCCTAAAGCCAACTGAGCTGTGGAAAACATGCGAAATAATAAGAAAAATTATTATGATATATATTTTATATAGATAACTTTTATAATTTTAAAAATTATGTAAAAATTATGTAAACAATGGAAAATTATTTTGCTACAATTCAATGCAATTAATGAATTTTATTACTTTGATATTAAAAAATTGCAAGAATAAAATAATCATTTCAAATATGGCAAAAACAGTAAGTATTTTAAACATGAATTGCGTTGAACTGGTAGACTGAAATACATACCTTCATAAAATTTATTAAATGCCTCTAAGCCCATTTCTGCAATTCTTTCTTTCTTCCACTTTTCTAGAGCAGCTCTGGACTCTTCAGTCATGGTTTTATTCAAGATTAAAGTTACTGATGGGTACTGCTTAGCAAAATCATTTTGATGGGGTTTTATTTGCAAAATATTGTCTTCACTTGCGTAACCTGGTTCTGCAGGTGAGCTTCTGGCCGCATTGCATGTAGCAATTGTTTTGATTCCCCTGTGAGTGGTATTATTTAGTAACACACCCACAAAGTTAAAGCAAGTTTTTGTGTTTTGCCACATATTTATTTTTAAAATGTCTACAGTTTTATTGTAAGTTGAAAAAAGCTTCTGAACATTTTCTGATACACTGAACTTCTGCGTACTTTCACTGTCCACCACCGTTCCGTTGTTTTGATGCGACGTCTGGCTATTTTTAGCTGCAACAAACAGATAAATTTATATCTGCGAAGAATTCCTAAATACACAATTGCGTTTCATTCTAGGCGCCAGCGTTGAACGTTGTGTCGTGTCATATGATTTTATATTGGCACAATATGATTGACAACATTGTATTGTTATAAATACCTGGCTACGAACAAATAACAAACGTCAAAGAGGCTTGCCGAATCAGATGGCGAGTCAAATTAAGAGTGGTTCAATGATGGCGGGAGAATGATGAACTACGCCTACAGAAAAGAAAATTACTGTGGTTTATTAACTTTCCAAGGTTGAGGAAGCTTTATTAAGGACTCACCAGCCTTTTGAGAACGCAATTTTTTTGCTTTCTTCTTTTCTAATAAGGGGCCAAAAAGTTCTTTATTCTCTTTTTGGTATAATTTCAATTTTTCAGCAGGATTCAAGATAGAAGGAGATTTAATCACTTTTGTTCGAATACAGTCTTTTAATACAGTGTCATTAAGAACACCACGGCGTATTACACAAGCAGGTCGAAACATTTCACAAATTGTACCTGAATTATCAATATTTCTTCTTGCTTTTAAAACGACGACATTAATAATTCTAAATCTACCAATTCTACCATTAATAAATGGTTCCTTTCCATATAATAGAAACAGGATTACAGGAACAGAATAAAAAAATATTTCATTGGGCTCCAGGCCTGGATTTAGGTGCGATAAAAAAAATATTACAAAAAAATTTAAAGAATAGTCTTTGACAAAAATTGTAGTACGCTATTATCTTCATAAATTATGCAAAAAATAATATTTTACTCAAAAACTCGGAGAAAATTGTTATCATTTAGAATTTTGGATAAGAATAGAGCGGCTATAAAATTAAATAATAAATTAATCGTACTATAAGACAATTATGAACTCTATCAACTACGATGTTGAGTGCAATGTGTGTGTGACTGTTTGAGGAAGCGGAGTATCGAAAAAAAGTAACATTCACGGTAAGTCCCAGTTATTTGTATTTTGTTCATCGATGTCTCGATGATAACTATTTATAATCTATGGTAATAATAGAGTAGACAATGATCTAAACTAGTGTTAAAAGTTTAAAACAGCTTTCTATTGTTCGAATCGAACAGTACGATAGAATTACAACGTGATTACAACCCAAAGTTATAAATAATTTGAAACTTAACTTAATAACTTAACTGAAACTTTAATATTAATTTGAAACTTTAAAAAAAATATTAAACTTGAAACACTGATATCTCTTAATAAAATATTTAGACATAGACAAACTTTATTTTGACAAGCAACAAACAGCACAAAAAAATTCAAAAATAAATGACATGAACCTAAAAAATGATTAATAATACAAAAACTGACGGTAGCTTGGGTTAACTATGACAATCAGACGTCTAACATCTCAGTGATCATGAATGCTGTAAAGGGTTCGAAACGTCGGGAATTAAAATTAAAAATAAACGCGATAAATCCGAAAAATTAGTTTCATTTATAATGTGTAATCGTGTAAATACAAGAAATTATTATAAAAAATGATAAATAAAAACAAAACATCCTTTCAACAAAAAAAAATTCAAGTTAAAAAAAACATATAAGAACACAAGGTTACAAATATAAAAATTATTAATAAAGAATCAAAAAAGACATGTCAATCAAAAAAGACAAAAAAAATGTTAGGTGTATATGTAATAAGGAATAAATTGTGCTATGAGTTTATGTCAAAAATGGTCTCCACTCAGCAAAAAATACGGTGAGTTCCGCATTGCTTGTATTCTGTGGAGCCATTTCGATGCGAGGAATGTGAGGAATGTGCGGGTAGATGCGAACATATTATAAGACTTGTGAACATATTACCAGTATAAAAAAATACTAAAATAAAAACATGAAATAATAATAATAAAAATAAATTGTGCAACTCTACCAACAAAAAATAAAACAATGCAAGTAAAAAATATTAGAAAAACAAAAGAAAAACAAACAAAAGGACATTATATACACACAAATCCAACTATACTAGCAAAAAGCTGAGCTTTGTGAGGGCTCGCGTAGTTTTTCCAACATACGGTAATAATTATTATGACGACAATATATCGATTTAAACCCCTTCGACCGAGTTTCCGCCTTACCGTGGCGGAGGGGCTTAGTAGCCATGGCATGGTCAACTTTTTTTTTTAGAGCGCTGACTAAAACTCCCACGATGTTCCACCACGATGTTCCCGCATATCGGCAGAGTCACGGGAACGTTTTCGCACACTTCCGCGACCCTGCCAGCGCTGACCGCCTCAGCCCCCTCCCGGGGAGCAACTCCCCTCTCCTCTACTGGCGCTCTGGGACATTTAGCGCGCTTTCCTACTTGGCCGCCCCATTCTCACGGCCAGCAAACTCCCCGAGTTCGCTGACCGGGGCCACGGGAGCCAGGAGAGCCAGTGCTGATAAGTAGAATAGTGTCGGTATTGCGGTGTACCGTTCTCCCTACCTTCCGCGGCCGAAATATGGTAGGCGGCGGAGCGACAGAGCAGGTCCACCGCTGGGGGCTGGGAGGCTTGCTGCTTACTGGCTTTCCTGGCTCTCCTGGCAGCCGAGTAGGAAGGCGCGCTGAATGTTCCAGCGAGAAGGGGCTGCTAAGGTAGCCAGCGCTAGCAGGGTCGCGTAAGTGTGCCAAAGGGTTCCCGTGGCCCTGCCGATATGTGTCTAGGTGGAACGTCGTGGGAGTTTTAGTCGGTGCTAGGCCGACATAACCCGCTCTTGCCCCCGCGAGGGCCGGTATTTTTTTGTTAACTTGTGGGTATGCGTAGGCATTTCCCACAGGTTTACAAAAAAAAAGTAAATCGACTTAAAGGTGAAAAGGACTTGATTGAATATACTTACTAGATCATCAATTGGCATCAAGAAAATGATAATTTAGAAAATACCAATTGTTCTAGAAAACAATTCCCATTGCAATTAGCTTTCGCTATTACAGTTCACAAGTCACAAGGCTTAACATTAGATATAGGTGTTATAGATATTGGGGAAAAGGAACATATATATATATATATAACAATATATACCTAGACGATTTCCCTTTCATAGATTAAATAGTATTAAAGGTGATATCTGTTAAAATGTAGGAAGCAGAAAGAAATCCGTATGAGAAACCTAATGTCATACAAATAATATAAGTACTAAACAATGTTTGATAAATAAAAAAATATCTAAAATGAAAATCGTATTAATTATTTACTTCGGTAAATATGATATGGGCCGAAGCTCACATCAAAAATAATAATTTTAAAAAACTGTTTAAAAATTAATATCATTAATATTAGTTAGAAAAACTACGCGAGCCCTTACAAAGCTCAGCTTATTGCTAGTATACCTAAATATGATTCTGCCTCTCGTTTTCTTGTCTAACGTTCTCTCGTCTGATTCATCAACAAACGGTTTTTTTCACGTTCTTTACGGCCTGTTAATGTGAGTCTTCGCGTCATTTTACTGTAGTATTTTTATTCTTTGTTTCGCTGTAACAATATCATTAATAAACTTAATGTAGGTTAAATATTTGACTGGTTTTCACACAGTTATCGTTCACGCATTACTATATTATTTTTTGTAGGTGCTCACTAATAGCCATTTCAAAACATGTTCAAAAACTGTCAGCCTTAGTTTTGTTGCAGTTGCCGATGATTAACTCTTAAGTTTTCTAACAGATGGCGTTAGTAGTACAATAACATTGTATCCAATAAATATAAAAAGAACAAATTACAGTTTTTTTAGCAGATAGCACATCTAGATATGGAGTTAAATTACTGTGTTTAGGCACAAATCTATAGACCGTATAGTTTTTCCGTAAAGTGTACCACAAAAGTGCTCAGATTGTCGACTAGTGTTAGGACTCGCTTCGCTCGCCCTAATTAGTGCTACGGGGTCTATTAGGTACTCATTAAACATTTTGCATTAAGTATGTGGGCAATACTCGTCTAGAAGCTGGTAAGCATTTTTGGAAAGACAAAAGATGTTTCAATTTGAATTTAAAATTACTTAAATTTTTTATAACCCTAAGAGGCGGTGGTATATTGTTGCAGCATTTAGACGCGGCGTACTTAAAACTTCCTTTGAAGGAAGCTGAGCGGTGTTTTGGGATCCTAAGTATCATCTTTTTAGATGCCCTAAATTGATCAGTTGACAACCAATCAAGTATTTGAAAAAGGTGTTTAGGTCGGCAAGTTTTGATAATCTCAAATAATAGGGTTGCCAAATGAAGCCAATTTATTTGACGAAGACCCTTTAACTTTACATCCCTTTTAACAATGTTAAAATAAACTTGATTAAATATCCTTTCTAACAATTACAGAATTGTTTTAAAACTTATTTACCATCATGAAGAAAAACTTAGAAGAAATGAGCTACTCCCCGCTAGATAAGATACGATCTTGCGTGTCTAGTTAGAGTGAAGATGACAGCCGTTTAAGGTCTCGTAGTTGTAGTATTATTGTAATATGTTGTTTAATTTTCAAACAAAGTTTGAAAATTAAACGACATACTTTCCAAGATGTAATTTTTAATGGCTACTTACAAAATTTGCCTTGTCATAAGTTATTATTAGACATTTTGAAATTAAAATGAATAACAATATTAATTATAATTTATAATCGTTTTTTCAGCAACAACGCCGCAACCTTGCCCCGTGCGATTTGCCTTTCAGCACGGATTTGACTTAACTTATTACTGAAATAAAAAAATCATAACATGCTACGTGTATAAGTTTTTACTGTAGTACAACTACGCAAGTTTTCACACTTGTACAAATGGTCATGTCCGTTCGGGAAGTACCGCAACCTCACACGGTCGCATGCAATCCCGCGTGTATTGTAAATTATGAGGAACAAAAGGCAAATATTCTCGAAACTCGAAACTCTTCACCGCTGCGTTGGAAGATGTTTACAAGCTTCTGGAGTGGAAAGGACGTGATTTAAACATCAATGGCGAATACATCACTCACCTTAGATTTGTCGACGACATAGTCATCATGGCAGAATCACTGGTTGCCCATGCTCCTCAACAGTGCCTCTTAACGGCCCACCTCTTAAGATGAACATGGACAAGACGAAGATCATGTTTAATGTCCATGTCACGCCTGTACCGGTTGTTGTTGGGAGCACTGAGCTGGAAGTTGTTGACGAGTACGTTTACGTAGGACGGCTAGGTAAGTCCAACTTCGATGCAGAGGTCAATCGGCGAATTCAACTTGGACGGACATATGTTAGGTACATATCAAATATCATCCGCCGAAAGCTTTTCATTTATCTTTAAAAATTTACTCTTTACAGTTTTATCTTGAGTGCAGAGAGTTAGATACTAGCACTAAAAATTAATCGGAATTTTAGCCCTTTATTATAAAGTCCACAATTAAAATAGAATTTAAAGAATCGAAATTTTGTCACCTATAATAAAATTCGATTAGCCTTTATTGTCCGGGCGTCAAGATTGTCGCCAACTGTTGTTACCGAGGTCAAACTTCCTATGGCTATGCGCTTTTATGTTTTTATATTTTTTTCAACTTATCATTTTTTAATCACTTAATACTGAACTTTTTATTTCCTTTATATAAAAAAAAAGATTTGGAAAAAAATTATGTAAAATGTTGCACTGGCTCACTATATAAACAAAACAATGAAAAATTTATAGAACTTAATTATTTTTCTTGCAACCGATAATTCTATTTACATCGGCCGTTAGTGATCTTAGCGTCTGGACGTGTAGTCCGAACGGCGCTGGTTCGAATCCAGGTAGTGGCGAAGAGAATTTCCGGTTTTTTTATTTTTAGAAAATACTAATCGATATACAATATATCTCGTATATATACACTATACAAGATACGATAAATGTCAAATCTACGGAAATTGTCGGTACCTAGTATGCATTTGTAAGCCCTCGGGTGTTGCAGATGTCCATGGGCGGCGGTGATCACTTACCATCAGGTAGGCCTCCTGCTCGTTTGCTGCTTTTTTCCCATAAAACAAACCTACTTCTATAGTTTTTAGTATACTAGTGTCTGATTCTGTAAAATCTAACTGAGAAGTTGAAATGTAACGTATGCACATTTCGTCCAAAAAGATTTTTTGTTTACTTTCCATTTCTTCAATATAATACTTCACTTTTTCATTTAATAAAAAGCAAGCGGGGAAATAGCAGTTTGATGAATTTTCGTCAGAAAAATTTTGTAAGCCATTGTTGACATTAAAAAGAAAAATATTGGACTTTACTCAAAAGGTGGGGTAAAAGCATATTTATTTTAGTTAAGGGTAACTTCAAATCAACTCTGATTGACCTAATGAACCGTTCATTATCCATTTGACGGCTGAGGAGGCGAATGTAATTGACTTCCTCGTACGACTGGCACGGGCATTGTACACTAAAATCCGAATTAGATTGAGTAATTAATTTTCTGTTTTAGGAATTTAGTATTAATTAACATTAAATTAAATTCGTTAACTCACAGTTACCATAACTTGATTTTAAATCTACATTTATTATGCAATTAGGACTTACATAAAACCTAGATTATGTAAATTCTGAATGTGTGACATTTTTGGTCAAGAATAAAACTTTATATTACCTTAAGATTTCGCGCATGCATAAATCTCTATTTTATAGTAATAATTACAATGAGAGTCCGGTTATAAATCCGACATGTTTGAGGCTAAACAAGCTTGGTGGAGTTTGGAGAGCTTTAACTGCCTCTGTCCTTCGTTAAGGTTAAAAAACGTCAATTTTTATACGTTAGTTTTTTTGTAAATATTTATAGAAAATGCTGTCATAAATCATTATGTTGAACGAACACGAACAATAAAGGAATTCATTTTTTGAATTCGAATCACGTGCAACAATAATATTTAATGCGTTAAAAAAAAGTAAAAAAAAAAGTAGAGGGGTACTGGAGGAGTTCGTTGCACTCGTGGGCCGTGATTCGTGCCATGTTGGACTCCTATGTTCTAATTTTTTAATTATAATTTGAAATATATGCAGGTTACTTTTTCTTCCCCTCTGAGTACGTGATAAGTTAGTACTTTAAATTACAATTAAATTTATATTCGATTATATAGAACTAAAAGCTATCGCCAGTGCGGGATCGCCATTGGGGTTATCTAGAATTATTTTTCAGGGAGGGCCTAAAATAAAATCCTTTCCTAAATTAAAATCGACACATGCGTCGCATTAAAAAAGAAACAGTTCATTATCGTTGATAATTTTTATTAATTTACAATAGTAGTATTAACAAATTATTTAAACATCAATATTAACGTACTAACACGTTGTGTATTCATAAGTAAATAAGAGGTATGTTTTGTAAAATAGTATATGTAATAAAAACTATGTATGTGCATAGACTTCTCGGCTATGTAATTAATTATTTGTTTTCAAAGATTTTTTTATGAAGTTTCTGCCTAAAATTTCGAATCGGTAACCAAAAAATTCTGGAGCGGGCACTAGACGATACTGGAGTGGGCATGGACCACCGCCCACCCTGCTGTATACGCCTATGAGTTTAACTAACAATAACGTTAAGTAAAAGATATAATGCTAAAAACATTAACTCGCTACAAAACACAACTGGCATAAATTGGCTGTTTAGGTTATAGATATATGCTTAAGTAAAGGAATAAATTATTCTGCGTAGTATTTCACCTAAACAGAATTTAAAACGATGAGTAAAGAGAACGAAATATAGTTTCTAACACTTGGAAGTATTAATACATAGGTATATACATTTTTTTCATTTATTCAGTACTCCTCTCTGTACTGTACTTAATGGCAAGATCTTTTATGCGAGTTAATTAACGGCTTTTATTATTACGTTGGTACAGTTTTATCAATAAAAATGCAATAATAAGACATATACTTATATGCCTTATAATTGAATTTTTACTATATTTACTATATATGTCATTTAACATATACATATATATATATACATACAGGGTGTCACAGAAAGGCGTTGTAACATTTAAGGCGTGTATATACATATAGTAAAGGGTTACTACTTTTGAGACACGGACATCAGATTCACGTCCGTGGTCTATCTTAACTAAGTTTTAACGCCTGCCTGTGGCCGAGCGGCGCATGCACATCCACTCAGCCGCGCGAAGTGAAGTTCGTACTGAAGCGGCTCGTAGAATAAAGTTTAAAAAAACACTTCTATGAGAAGCTATCTTCTGTGCTCGCTATATTAATGATTGGCCGGATGTAAATCGAGGTACGGTCTGATTCACCCGGACATGTGCAATACGATATTTAGATTAGTCAAGGTCTACGAAGGAGCGGGACAAAGCGGCGGGTAACGTGATCTGATTAAATTCCGAACCCGTCGCTAATTGACATTTCCGACCTGAATACCTCCTTTTCTCTCTATAGCATAGAAATCAACTTTACGCTGATCACTACGGTTGTGGTGTTCGCATAAATATTAAAAATATTATAAATTAGGTTGATCGGAAAGTCATTTTGTTTATTTCGGTGAAAATAAAACACGAATCTTTTAGCATACAAACATTTTATTAAATTACATTTTTTTTATACACGATCACGTAAAACTTCTGAACTTTGCTGTGAAAAACTGGTATAAGTGATATGTTACGTCCTGAATTGAAGTGAAGGTTCTCCCGTCCAAAAAATTTTGCAGAAAATGTACTAACTTCCGGAAAAAGTCTAACCTGAAGGTGCCAAATCTGGAGAATATGATAGGTTTTGTAGTACATTCATCGTAACCAAACTTGCATGAGGTCTCGCTTCTATTTATAGCTTCTACTCATCCTTGTTTATTTTAAAACTAAAAACAAACTACTACTAGCGTATATTGTGGGTAGCGTATGTTGTGGGTAGCGTATATTGTAGGTAGTTTTATTGAAATAACGTCTTCGACGTACAAATACTACAATTAGTGGCAATGGTGTTTTAATATTCCTCTTGTTTGTATACAGCGTGTCGTTACGACCGCGACAATAAATGACCACACATTTGGAGGATAACTTTTTAAAATTGTTTTAAACATTTACATTCTTTTAACCTTCTTGTATAGAGGAAGCCTTTGCCTACAAGTGGGACATGTAAAGACTGTTGCTATCCTTTTTTTTACTATTTAAACATCAATATTTACAGAGTTATTAAATTTTCCAAAACAAACAATTTTAGAACACCATTTAGTTTTTTTATTGGATTATACATTATATTACTTTACTATTACTTACATCTATTAATATTATAAATACTTCAACTATGTAATTTGGTGGTTAGACATTAAAACCGTGTAGAGGGCTTTTACATAAAAATTTTTTGAAACACAACTGTTATACATAACCTTGTGTTGTTGTTTCTTTATTCGACATTAATGGAGATTAAACCTCTTTTGAACCTCAGAGCACGTCTTTTCGTTTTTGATTGATGAATAAAATTTGCTAAGTAAGGACGGTCTGTTCAGAATTTAAACAAGATCTATTGCCATTAAGATTTGATGAACTGCTACTCCCCATACAAAGCTTTGTACAGAGGTACCCATGTCCTTTGTTTTATCAATGTTTAATTAAGACAAATTTTCTTTCACGTAACGTCGACCTGCAAATAAAATATGTTATCGTATGTCCTGACAGAGTTTGAACGATAAAAGTACACGAAATTAACTTTAATGTAACATAAAAAAATTATATTTAGCAAAGATCTGCCACAGTAAAAATGTGTTCGATGTGTTAAGTATTAGGCATATACCTCTTAACTTATAATTAATTTTCAATACATTTTCTATTGCTAAGAGCCGTGATAGCTCAGTGTCCGGGTGCTCGCCTTTAATTCAATATACTCGAGCAGATTATTTTATATATATTTTTTAACTTTCGTCTTACTTGTAGATTTCATAAATTAGGAATATAATTTATCAAAGGAGAGAATTACTAATATTTGTATGGATAAGTAAAAAAACGAATAAAATATGAGCGACTTCTCAGTCCCGGCATAACCCAATCAGCTAAACGGTCTTGGCCCGAGGGTAATCTCATTTCGATCCGAATCAATTGGAGTTCCAATTTAGTCGGTCCTTGGCACTGCGTGTCCAATTGCTAACGCGGCTGTATTTGTATTGCTGTCTTCTACTTTAACTTATAACCTACCTGTCGAACCCATAAACTAGGTCTACCACGATACAGACATATTTGCTTTGAAAAAGTCATTATCATTATACCATCGATATGGACTTCATATAATTTGTTACAAGCTTACAAAGATTAAAAAGATACTTTTTGACCATGAAATGAAAACGTATAAACTTAATTTAAACAAATACATTTATATCAGATAATTAAAAAAATAATAATAGATAATTTAGGAAACATCTTTACACAACGTTCTCCAGTCCCAAACTAAGCAACGCTTGTACTATGTGTACTAGATAATTGATAAACATACTTTTCTTTTCTAAATTAACACATATTATACATATATCTACGCATACACCGGAAAAACACTTTGTCCATCACACAATGTTTTTCCAGCGGGGATCGAGCCCACACCCTCTGCCGCAACAGGCATGTTCACTACCCACTAGGACAATCGGGTCGCCGACTTATTTGAAACTAAGGGTAACAACAAAATCTTTCACCAAGAGAGCTTTTCAGATTTATTAAAACGAATCGGTTTCGAATAAAGTTTGATAAGATTTTTATACTTCACTCCTGAGCTTATCAAAATGGATCAAACCCTTAAAATTTTATTGAGACAACGTTAGGAAAAGAAGTTTCATTACGTAACTTGGAATGCATTTCGTATACCGAACGATGAAAACTTAAAACAGCTATTGTATTGACTTTTTAAATTAAATATTCTTAAATATGTAATGATGACATTCATGTTTTGTGCAATGGTTTAAATCGTCTCCAAATCGAAAACGCGTGTGAACACAAAATGTTTCTTTTACTGCGAGAACTCATGTCTGTGAAACATACTGAAACATTGGGCAGCAGATTGACAGAGAGACGTTGTTGTTGTTGTGAAACCAATTATTCTATAATAATTTTATTGAAACGTGAAATATGAGCAACGAATAAATAATAAATTAAATCTAATAAAAAGTAAAAAAAATTAAACCTAAATTAATGCATTGCCAACATGTGTAACTTACCTACGTATTATAAAGAAAAATAAATGCGTTTTACGAGTTATCGCATAATTTTTTTTTACTAACTCATAGGTAACTTAGTTACCTTATTAATGTTACTTATCTACAGAAGCGTAAACTAAGCATAATTATTAAACGTAGATTCCGTGGAAATATATTGTCCGATATTGTCTTATATTAAAAAATATATAATAAATACTTTTCCTAAGCTGGATTATATCTCTGAATTTTGAAAAAAAAAAGAATCATCAAAATCTGTTCCCTCAGTCGAAAGTTCTGAGGTAACAAACATAAAAAATACAGTCGAATTGGGAACCTCCTCCTTTTTGATGTCGTTTGAAAACATAACTAACATGTAATAAATATTCCAAGAAATGCATTAAAGTTATTTTAGGTTTTTAAAACAAAATGTAGAAAAATATACTTATATCCCGTATATCCCTTTTGTTTAAAGAAACGTGCCACATTTGCAGGAGATGGATGAAAAAACAAAACAGTTTTAAGAAATAGCGGACATTCAACTACAAGAAATAGCTTTGAGGGTAATTAAGTGGCTCTTTCGATGGAGCCGCCGCGATGTAAATGGAAAGGGGCACAAAAATTCTCTTGTTGGTATTTTTCTACATGAACAACAAGATTTTTATCTCCCATGGAAAAAAAATATGTATACTTTTAAATTGCATTCAGCATTTGCATAATTGCTTTAATTAAAAAAAATGTGTGCGTGTACTAGCGTACACTCGTAAGAAGTGAAACTTTTTTATGACCTTATTTTTCAAAAAATAATTTACTATATGCAACTTTACAGAAATTGGTTAAATAAAGTTAAATTAGATAAAGTTTAATAAAAGGCTTTT
Organism: Iphiclides podalirius; assembly: GCA_933534255.1. NCBI lineage: Eukaryota > Metazoa > Arthropoda > Insecta > Lepidoptera > Papilionidae > Iphiclides > Iphiclides podalirius. The sequence continues at coordinate 235,259 of OW152825.1, read as the reverse complement.
ATTATCATAGACATAAATACAAATTCTACAATTATTTCATTTTAGGTTTGTATAATATTTAGTTTCTTATTTGCAATACATAGGTGGCGTTAGTAATAAATTAAAACACACTATGGTTTGACCGTTGTAATTAGTATGGGGGTCCGCAAAAATTGTTGATTAAAAACGTTCTCGATTTGCCTGACGATGAGACGACTATCGCCATCGAAAGGATTAAAAAAACTTCGCATACACACCAACACAAACCGCACTCGCCGGCGAGTGCGGCAAACATATACTAGGTTCCGCCACGTACCTGGCAGGTTCTCCCCAGTTCAAGATAGAAGCGTTGCTGGAGTTTCTTCCGCCACTTCTTCTCCCAGCGCAACGCTTTACGAAGTGGTAGTAACGATAGCTCTAGAAGTAGATAGCTCTAGAGATCCCCCCAGTCAGATAATAGCTACCGATCGAGCCGAGGTCCGGCCCTCTCGGGCACCCTCGAATCGGAATGCTAAACGCGTGTTGAGTGACAGCCCAAGCCGAGGTCCCCTCTCGGGGACTCTTGAGCCTGATCACTCCATGGAGCCCCCGCCAAAGCGCCCTAAGAGCTAGGCGGCCTCCCAAACCGGTGAATTAAATAGCGTGACGGCCCGAGCCGAGGTTCCTTCTGGAGCCCTCGAGCTTAGTCACCATAACGCGTAATAATAAATACGCGAGGTTCAGGCTAGGCGCCAAAATAAAACCACTTTGAATTTGTACATGGTCCTTCGTTGCCGAATAGTCAGCGACATTCGACTCGCGCGCGAGTGTTGTGAGTGAAGTTTTTTTGGAAAACCGAACTTGCCGACGTTGGATCGACGTCGCAACCGCAAGTTCCAGGAGCCGATCTAGGTTTCGAAGAGCATCATCGGTCAGCTTCAGATTGTGTCTTCGGTGGAAGGCGCAGTCAGGTCACGGTGGGCGGTGCCTGCCTTTGAGAAGAGGAAGTCTCTACAGTGTCGTGCTCTGAAGTATTAGAGCTAGCACTGTCATTACTACAAAGATTATTATTGAATTTCATTAATTGTAATAGAATTATTACTATCATTGATGTCGTTATTATATATTTGTGTTATTAATGGCTTATGGTAACTGAAATACGAAATATATTGTTTACATTTTAGAAATAGAATTAAAATAAACACTTTGATTTTGCTGATCACTTTAATATAACATATATATATATATATTGCTATGAACACACAAAGGAACTAAACGCCATCTAGCGTCAACTATTAAAACCACTAAAGAATAAAGACGACATAAAACCCCCTATTCAACACTAGATGGCGTTAGAGGAACATTTTAAGATAAAAAAAAAAGATGGCGCGTAACGGAAAAATTTTACACACTTCAAAAATGAGATGATAATAGAATTCTAAATTGCTCTCAGCGTACCGGTATATTTTATCCATTCTTTAATTCTGTAACTATTGCTGTAATTCTATAGAAGTTATTGTCATTTTTTATGTAAGAAAATGGCAAGCGAGCTGTCGGTTCACCTAATGTTAAGTAATAACCGCCGCCCATGCGGACATGTGAAACCCCCATAGTCGCCCATGTCGGTATCTCTAATAGAGTAGGGGCGTGTATAAAGCCGACTCCGACCGGGTGTCCGTCTTGTAGTGGCGGAGGGGCTTAGTAGCCGTGGTTTGCATTATACATATAGTGCTGGTATTGCATTTGGCAACTCTCCCTATCCTCCGCTACTCAGTTGTCCATGCAAATAACGCCGAGAAGGATAGCGCGCTGAATGTTTCAGCGTGTCGTATGTAGAGGAGAGATCGATCCCCGAGGTGAGGCTGCTGAGGCGGCTATCGCTGGCAGGGTGGCTGAAGTGTGCGAAAGCGTTCCTGTGGCTCTGTCACATGCAACATGGAGGGGGTTTTAGTCGGTACGAGTCCGACATAACCTATTCTTGCCCCCGCGAGGGCTGGTATAAGGAAGATAGAATGTGGCCATTTTGTCGATGGTAAAAATGAAAGTAATAAGCCACGTATATAAATTGTATTTAGTACAGGACACGGACAGAAACGTACAGACAATCAAGAAACATGTAAAAGAAGTTATACAGACTAGGAAGAATACTAGATAAAAGATACTAAATTAGAAATGTAGAAAACTATTATATCGCGAGAACAATTAGCGGAATTATCTGAGCGCAGTTAAACGTGCATTCGCCGTGAGATATGGATTCCGACTAGCGCATCTGACCGAGCGGCAGCGGATTTTCGAATCCAGTAACGTCGGGTTCATGCGGTGACGTAGGCGCGGGCGCAGGTAACATCGCTCTCGCTTGCACGGCGCAACGGTTACATGTCGTTCATATTGTTTCGTGCTAGTGCTGCCACAAGAAAATACTGTCTATTTTGTATCTGCCCCACACACACAAACAACATAGAGCTGCTGGAATCGTTGACGACCAGGTTCCCATCAATCAACTCGACTCTTTTGCCTTGTGTAAAGATTGTGGGCCTCTTTGCATTTTATCCAGAGAAATACCTCTACGTATACGTCTTATACCCGGTTCCTATATTCAAAGAACGGCCGTTAGTAACAGCTACGATCCGTTTTTTAGTTACGAGTACCGAGGCGTTAACTAGGGTTCTACAACTTTTTTACGTCCGTTACTGGTAACGAGTTAAAACACTTACCGATGCCCTCCCGATTAATTAATATTTAATAAATGATTTCTGCTGCAATTTATTCTAACATCATTCATGATGTTTACAAAACGCGCCAAAATTGTTGCCTAGCATTTTCCGCGACTATATTCAAAATATTTCTTATTAAATTAAATAATAAAATGAATGCTCCGGTAAGTATCCTTTGTATGTTGAAATATGTGTATTCAAAAAATTATTCTTAATAATTTCCAGATAAATGAACAAGGTTAAGGTTGCCTTTTTGGTTTCTTTCAAAAATTATTAAAAGTTTAGTCAAATTAATAAAATATATATCAAAACAAGAATTGAAACCTTTTAGTCTCTGAAAAGAATTCACTTCTCTTAAAAACAGCAGCCATTTATGTTTGAGTGCCTATTTTAAAACCTCATACAGTTAGTCTGCATTTACTCCAACATATTGGTTCCTCAAATAACGTAGGCGCTCGTAAACAACCCTCGGAACACATAAATATTAGTAATACTGTTTCATTTCGACATGGGTCAAATATATTTCTAAAAAGGGTCGGTAGGTTATAAATCTCCCGGCGTAAAATGTGAATGAAATAAAAGATAGTATTGAAACATTGACCTAGTTTTAGGTTAAAGTCGAGTTAAGATTACGGACGTGTAGACAATTAAAAATACGCCGACTTTAAAAAACGGTTGTTCTTAATTTTACTGAAAACACAACATATTATGTAGGTAGCAGGACGTTAACTAGTGATTTGTGCCTGCAATAATATGCTTAATGAACTCCTTACTTTCAAAGTATGAATTTCTAACCTCAAGAGAAAAAATAGGTAGTCTCAAGGGGACTGCCCACAGAATTGGAAACATAAAACAATATCAATATTAAAATTGTATTGTATCGTGAGCCGTGATAGCTCAGTGTCCGGGCGCTCGCCTTTAATTCCGAGCCTTTATTAAGTTTTTAACTTTAAGTGCTGACTTTACACGTGCTCCGCGGTGAAGGAAAACATCGTGAGGAAACCTGCATATTTTCGAAATAATAACAAAAAATGTATTTCGAAGATATGTGAAGTCCGCCAATCCGCAGTGGGGCCGCGTGGTGGATTATGCCCTAATACCCTCTGTATAGAGGAGGCCTTTGCCCTGCAGTGGGACATGTATAGGCTGTTACTTTACTTTAATATTAAAATTGTATAATATTTAGTTATACATATTTTATACGCACTCCAAATGATAATTACAGTATTTATATCATATCCATAACTACATATACCAGCCGCCACTCTGCCACACAAATACTTGTCCTTGTGTGAAATGTAATGGTTTCAGTGTACATGAATGTAGAAATATTTAAATGAAGTGTTAAAGTAACATATTTTACTTTCGATTGCACCATGTATCAAACATTTGTGACAATTTGGTATTTCAATAGTAAATCGTTCAATCATTCACCTCAGTAGCGCAGTTATTAAAATTTGATGGCGTAGATGGCGACATTTGGCGAGAACGTTTTGACCGCACGCTTTAATTTGGAACGCTGTGAAAAGTTCGCGGCTTGGCGAACGTTGCGCCACTCATTTCTTTTTTACTACCAAATGTTTAATGGGAATTTTTTGTTTTTCGAAGTTTTTGTTTCAATTTTTTCGTGAGATGTTATTTATCGTAATGAAGCACTACATTCGCACTTCTTCAAGTCTTACTTTAACGACTCCGCGGTGGTTTTAACAGAACATACATCCTAGGTTCTAAAGCAATTTTAGTCGCAATAACAACTTATCTCGATACCATTAAACCACAATAAAAATGCAGTTGCAAATTATAGTCTGTTTAGCAGTTTACCGCCAGTTCGAGCGAAATTGGTCTTTCCAGCGTGAAAAACTTTATTCAAAGTAAGAACTTTAAACAGAAAATAATTGATTGGAAATATGCTCGATCGATATAAATTGAAGAAATAAGGCAGAAAGCTCTAATGACTTCGAGGCACAAATCTGAGTAACCTTATTAAGTTTGCCGTTACTGTCAGCGCACTAGAAATCATGGGCGAATTAGTCTCCTAGAGATAATTACGTCAACCTGTCAATTACAGCGTAGATCCAATCACAGGAATGCACGCCATGCTCGTTTTACGCATCCGACTTTTGTAGGTATTTAATGATTGGAGCTGACATAGTAGGTCACATTTCATATTATGCCTACGTACTTATGGTTAGAACTTAACATCAGGTGAGCTGCCAGCTCGCTCGCATTGTTCTATAATTAAATAAACAATTGAAAGCCATAAATAAAGGCAGGCTTAGTTCATGTAAAAGTTGCCCAATAGCTGCAATTCATGGAGGAAGTGCCCTTATTTTATGTAGGAAAATCGTTTATGGGACCCATCATATCAGATGGGGGGAACAACAATGGTGTGGTCGAGTCTCAATCACAACGGGTATTCACCCAAAACCCACCTTGCATCTGGCTCTGTCACATCTGTCACAACGTTTTCAACTAATTTCAATAACTTTTCCTTTTACGTGCGAAACGTTCATTGCTATTTCGATTTTACTCTGCCGTTATCATACACAACATGTATAATGGATGATAAAAAAGTGGCAGATTTGATACGTTGGTCGCCCTACGTATATGAATGATTGCGCAATCGTTGTAAAACACAAAAAATTATACAAATAAAATGAAATAAAAATAAAAACAACTAGACTTGGTTGACAATGTTAGGTCTCATCAGGCCGGCTTGATTTATTATAACTTTTACGGAATATCGCTTACGCAAAGCAGCGAGAGGCGACAGGCGCGACTACTAAAAAAAGCCCAGGCCTTCTCGGTCTGTAGGGAAATCCGCCGTTTGATATTTCAACGAAACAAATAATTTCTCTCTTCATCGATTATGTTAACGTCAGTTGTCATCTAATCTTTCAATCTGTCATAACTCTTAAGACGAAGTCAAGGATGATCAATTTGAATTCTAAGCCTTTATCATACTCAGAATTTTAAACTTATTGTAAGTATAATCTACTAATGGTGTTCGAAACGAAAGTTTTTGATTTTTTTCGACGGCAACACCGGTCACTTCAACGTCAACTTCAACTTCATGTTGGTTTTTTAAGGACGATTGTACGGTGACGGAAGGGAAATATTACATTCGGTAATCTCCAGCTTTATAACCGTGATTCAAAACAGTAAGGACAATTGTGAGTAGTTTTACGGCTATCTCACGAGCGAGGAAGATAGATTCGCGTGTCGGCCGCGCCGCTATCATCTCCTCCTACCCCTACCGCATCCTCACCCTGGGGCCTCCAATCCTAAGGTGCGATACGACAAGGTCATCGGATTCGCGGTGAGTGATCGACTAACAATCTCTTATTAAGAAAACATACATCACACAGGCCCCTCGTGCAGGCTTCCGGAGCCCTAGGTTTACTCACAAAGTTTGCTGAATGTACTTTTCAGTTGTGGTCCGAGTCCCATACAAAAACGAAACATCTCCTTTGTAAAGTATAAAATCAGCAGTCATGGGACTTGCAAGTACCGGACAAGAGTCATTTTCACACATCCTTGCTATACATTAGGGTTGCTTTAACTAAATGTTTGACATTCTGTACGCTTAGTTGTTTATCACCCATAAAATAATTACTAATTTTATAAGACATATAACTACAAACAAAGAAACAGTTTTCTTGTTTAACCAGAATAAGTCTCGGTACTTGGGGAGTGTCACCACAGCCCCTTCGCTATGGATATTTAAATATATATCCATGATGCTTCCGAATATGCAGGGTGGCTTTTCTAAGTGTATCCATTTTTTTATTTTTTTTATTTTTGTTATATAACATTATTTATGTCTAGAAAATGATAAAAATTTGAATTCACTCGTAAGTAATTAAGTACCCGGAGGACCGAGCTTTGCTCGGTTTGTTTTTTTTTTTTGGTTAATCGTGTATTTTGGAAATTACATTTAGATACAAATTACTGAGTAATGAAATATGCATACCGACGTAATAATAAGAAAATATGAACTGATGTTTTTCACAAAAGAAAGAACTTTAAAAAAAAAGGGAAAAATAACAAAATAACAAATCGACAAAAAATTAAAAATAAAGAAAACAATGGCCTGGAATCAAAAAAAAAAGTAAAAAAAAAGAGTGTGCAAATGAACGTGACACGAACCACGGCCGTCTGTTTTGGGGCCGCCCGATTACCGACCGAGCTATTATGACATTTTCTGTTGCGGCGAAATTTACCGTCATGTTCGAATGATATTTTTCATTTCGTGAAAACAGGGATAAAAGGAAATTTTCTAAAAATGAAACCTAGCTAGATCGATTTTTCACCCCCGAATCTACGCACATACTAAATTTCATGAAAATCGCTGGAGCCGTTTCCGAGATTCCGATTATATATATATATATATATTTATTGTATATTTTTCTTGTATATAAATATATATATATATATATATATATATATATATATATATATATATATATATATATACAAGAATTGCTGGTTTAAAGGATAAGATTACATTGATTTGAGCTTATCTCAAAAAGTGCGTGATTTATACGCAACTCATTTATTTTACGCGCGAACATTCATAACTAACACGCACCCAAGTTCGTGCACAGTAAAATTTAGGTATTTATGAATGACTAATGCATTGTCAACACGTTCTGTTTTTTAGGGAATAGAATGGCATTTTTATTCAATAAACGATTATACTACCGAGTCTCCTGAACCTCCTGTGTAAATTTGGGCACTTCTCAAAAAATCTCCCTGTATGCAGCGCCATTAAAACATTTCTTTGCTTAAAAATGTGTTCTTGTGACTCAAGTGGACCTAACCAAAAGACAGCCAGTATCGCTTGCTTTTGTAACACAAATATCGGATGCGGAATCCTATAGTAAGACATAGTATCACAAATACAACATAGATACAATAAAAGTAGAGCAACAGACTAAATTATATTGGCTCGTTTGTTAGCTGCTTATTAACTTGCTTACGGCAAAAAAAGCAGTGTTCAACTTTGTTCCAATTTTTTCTATATAAAATCGCTATTCTTATGGAATTCTTTTAGCTCGTACCCAATGTACGAGCTAAAAGAATTCCATAAGAATGAAGAAGAGACTTTGGAATTCATCCAGAAAGAAAATAAAAGTTTCAACAAAACGCTTAAACTGTTATTTTATATGTATCGAATTGTGTGCTATTTACCGATAATGTTATAAATGGCCAAGATTCCAAATCCATGATTTTGTATCGCTCAGATACCAATTGAAAATAATTTCATAAACAAAAGATACTAAACAAAATTAGGCTGAATCTCAATCCAACTTGAATCTTCGAGCGGGTAAATCTTCCAATAGGTAATTAGGAACGGTAGAACACTGAATTTGTTTGCATGCAGATGCAGTGGATTACAGCGCACTTATACAATGACCCCGCAGTATCTTGCGAAATACATTCAATTCGACTGCCCCCAGAGTTTTCTTGCTTGCTTAAACTAGCTTCTTAAGAACGTGAGTGACGTCTAACACTTATATAAAAGTAATCTTTTAATTTTGAGATTCCATAACTTTTACAACACTACATGTACACTGTACACTAACCCACATCTAATGTATTATACGTTACGCGGTTCAACTCTGTCAGTCGGTATATTTTTTCAGTAATGATGTTAGGCGTACTGTAAATACAGGAGGTTATTTGTTTGTACTTGCTCCAGCGGCGCCGTTGTGAAACACTAACAGAATATAGTGGTGTGCAATAATGTGTAAGTTTCGACCTTGTCAAATTGAATTTTCATTGGTGGCATTTGTACTTACAGTGATATCTTTATCCTTTAAACGAGCAATTCTTGTATATATATATATATATATATATATATATATATATATATATATAATCGGAATCTCGGAAACGGCTCCAGCGATTTTCATGAAATTTAGTATGTGCGTAGATCCGGGGGCGAAAAATCGATCTAGCTAGGTTTTATTTTTAGAAAATGTCCTTTTATCCCTGTTTTCAGGCATTGAAAAATATCATTCGAATATGACGGTAAATTTCGCCGCAAAGTAAATGTCATAATAGCTCGGTCGGTAATCGGGAGGCCCCAAAACAGACGGCCGTGGTTCGTGTCACGATCATTTACACACTCTTTTTTTTTTACTTTTTTTTCGATTCCAGACCATTGCTTTCTTTATTTTTTATTTTTTGTTGATCCAGATGATTTTGTTTTTTTTTTCAAGTTGTTTCTTTTGTGAAAAACACCACTTCATATTTTCTTATGATTAGGTCGGTAAGATCGAAAAATATTATGCAGATTTCATTAATCAGTAATTTGTATCTAAATGTAATTTCCAAAACACACGATTTAAAAAAAAACAAACCGAGCAAAGCTCGGTCCTCCGGGTACTTTAATTAAAGAGTCGAATATATTTGAAGAGAGTGAGTTATAAAAAAGGTGATGAGTACACGTTAAGCCTTTGGTAGTGGTAAAGTACTGCTTGATGATAAGCAAAATTCCTGAATATTAGTTAGAAAATTTTGTAATCCCTTATTCTCGTCAATAGCGATATAGATTATCTATGCTAAGGATGGAATTGTATTTGTGCTGAGTGATAAATGGTATGAAATTTGCCTTCAGGTCTTTTATAGAACTCCACAACTAGTTTATAACAATGTTATTACAAGCAGCTGAGCTTTAAGCTTAGCCAGAAGCTGGAACTTTGATCATATAACTTGTCAAATTTAAGTTTCCCGAGCGGAACGACCCAGGGAAAATCATCTGTTGAAATTAAAATAGACTGCATACATAATATTTTCAGTAAACATTTCTTAATAAACAGTTTTTAATATAATCGTGTTTAGAAACCCACGGGTACGTGCTTCACAACTCAATTTCAACGATCAAAATATATAATTGATATATATTTTTTTCATTTTCTAAATAAGTCTGTCCGATATTGCAAAATATCATTTGGAAATTCAATGCAATCGTCCAATCGCAGGTCAGTTATTTTTGTGTTTTTCTTGCCTTTGGTGCCATAAAAAAAGTGCTGACCTGATTGCATTGTAGTAAGTTGTGCTCAGTACATCTTATCAACATGACTAGGAATTTGAGCGTTCCCTTTTCTTTTACAGGTCTTAATGTCAGTTCGTCGTCCTCCTGCCCTTATCCCACCTAGATGGGGTTTCTGGGGAATAATGTTGTTAGAGGTATCGGCTTACGATCAGATGGGATGGCAGTCAAATGCTGGCCAGTTCTAAATAAAAAAAATATCTGTGAGTCACACAAACATTTGTTTGGAGCTATTTATAGCTTACCAGTTACGCCACCGAGCTGTTAATGTTGTTTGCTGAGAAAAATAGTATATTGTTAGAAGATAGGAGGGTAGTAGCACACTGCGACGATCTATAAACGGAGCACCGCTCGCCGTGTCAAGGGACTTTCTCGTCAGCCGTTGTAGAGTGCGAAAGCTCTATCCGAATTAATAACGATTGTGTCGGTTACTTAGAATCATAGTCAAACTTCTATGTAATTTGGCCTACTGGCCAATAAATTCTTTTTAAAAAATCAATTATCGTTTCTATTTCCTAACAACATTATATAATAAATTTAATTTTAAAGACGTCATTTCGGTATTGGAAACGTAATTCTATAAATATAATATACTAACCGCACTAAGTGCACGCATCGCGATATGGTAATGCCGTGGGTAAGGCCATCTATTCGTTGCTCTTTTTGTTATATTACATGTATATCTTTTTTTTGTGAGAAGGTTTAGTGATAACCGCCGCCCATAGACATTTGCAATACGCAGAGAAGGAAGGAGGCCACGACAGCCCGATTGACCGCCAGATCAAGCGCTGCAAGTGGAAATGGATTGGTCACACGCTCCGGAGAGGTTCCGATCATATTCATAAACAAGCATTGGACTGGAATCCTCAAGGAAAAATGAAGGCGCGGCCGTCCCCGCAAACCTGGCGTCGCACCGTATCGGCAGAAGCATCGAACATCGGACGGACATGGAGCGAGGTGAAGAGTGAAACGCAAGATCGTTCGCGATGGCGATCTCCAGTGGACGCCCTCTGCTCCAGCTAGGACAAAAGATTTTAAGTAAGTAAGTGCAGATGCCCTGCCACCTTTTAATAAAGGGGCCCCGGCTATCTCATTCACCGCATCAAACGCAGAAGTGTTTCACACTTCCACTTTGCGCCGGTCTTCTGTGAGTTCGTAGCACTTCTCGGGACGGACAGAGTAGGCTGTTGCGTGGTTCTTTGTTAATATGTATATAAAACATAATTTGTTCAAGAATAAAAACCTTTATAAACTTTTTGAACATTTACAGACACATATTATACAAAAAGTATCTAATCTTTGTATTTTGCTGTTTCAAATTAACGGCTAGGAAATAATGTTTTAAATATTAAATTTACACAAAAACTGCTGTTTTATATTGTGTGGAAAATTTTATTTGCCGTCAATAATTTTCTCAAGTATTCATTATCAGCTTAATGAATGTGTCGCTGTGACCAGGATCGAGACATTGGAGAGTCGCTCCCATTAAATATTTTCACGATCCGGACGGCGTTATGAGTACCTTTTTTGTATACCTCTACCATGATATCTTTTACGAGAGTATTATGTTATCCTTTAAACGAGCAATTCTTATAGATATGTACATATATCTATCTATATATATATATATATATATATATATATATATATAAAATGTCCTTTTTCCCTGTTTTCAGATGAAAAATGTCATTCGAAAATGACAGTACGCCGCAAAAAAAAAATGTTATAATAATCGGGCAGCCCCAAAACAGACGGCGGCGGTTCGTATCACGATCATTTACACAATTATTTATTTTACTTTTATGTTTTTTATGTGAAAAATTGTCAATTGAGCAGGCGGTTCATCTGATTTTAAGTGAATACCGCCGCCCATGGACATCTACAAGCCCGAAGGAATGAGACGAAAACCTTTTAAAAAGTAGGCCGCGGTTACCTCAATCACCAGACGAAGAGCGAAAGTATAATACTTCCACTTTCATTCTGTGGGGCTGTTGCCTATTTGTGCAACAATAAAAGCTGTTTCGTGGCTGTACCAAAGTGTAAGCTTATTTTAATAATTGTATAGTCATTAATATTCCACTTCTATATAACTTTATATAACGCCCCCTCGCCGCGGCCCCAACCGCCCTATTGCGTCTACGTTGAAGACTTTTGTCTCCGTAGGATTCGGTGAACGGTGTATATGTGGTCTTCTGGATCATTAAACCATTGCATTTGGTAAGTTTGCAAGAGAGAAAATTCTTTACTTCCTGTTTTGAAAATTCTGGAATAAATATTTGATATGTGGTGACTAAATTATTTTTATAAAGAGTTCATTATTAAATTAATAGTACTAATTTTTAATACTTTTCTTGCAAATTTCCAATGCAAGAGATACCGTCTAGGCCAAAATATTCGTACCGATTTTGCTGTACTCGATAGCTATTATATTGAGACTCGAATAAAACAACAACTAGGTACTTGGTGGTAATAAAAAATAAAATAAAGGGACAGTTAAATGACAGTTTTAAATTTCTTAATATATTAATTAGAAACTTCTGCTGTTTTTACTTCCTCGAGGTGTTGAAGCCTGTATTTACTTGCTTATTTAATAAAATTACAATGGTCACTTAAGTTGCTCACTTTAGTGAGATTTTTTACTTTAGCGTGGTTTTTTTTGAGATTTAACACATATATGTTAAGTGTAAATAATCATGGGTTATATTTGGGTTCAATTTGTAAGCTTGCAATAGGTTTTTAGGAATAATAATCTTGAAAAAAGGCTGTCATAAGTTTATGTTGTTGGTATAGTTATCTTCATTTGATTTACAATATTTTTTATTGAGTATTTAAGTACTCGAATGGATTATAGTATGCTAGAATAGTAGTTATATTCTATCCATAAACTATACTTTATAGTCGTTTTTTCCCAATATATAAGCCCAAAAAACATTTTGCGGACACAAATAATTGTTACTATAAAAGTTAGCAACGGCATCTTGAATAACAATCAATCTTGGAGAAAAATTTAACAATAATAAAGCAGTAAGAGAAGCTGCGAGTCCAGGATTAACTGAGTAATTACAAATTTAAGAAAATTTAAATTTATGTGTATGACGGAAGATAAATAATGATAAGATAAATAACAATTAAACGCTTTATCCTCTAACAAAGCAACGTTGAAAATTACTTTGAATTTAATGTTAGAAATGGACCACCGTCTCTGAAAAAACAATACATTTCGAAGAACTGCAGAGTTCACAAGGTCCCTGTGTGCGTACAGGATACATTATCTACAGGGAGTATACAGTTGGCGTGTGTTCATAGGTGGGACGTTATAGTATGTCATTTCTTAAGGTATTATCCTTACTAATATTATAAACGCGAAAGTTTCTATGCATGGATGGATGTTTGGTACTCTTTCACGCGAATACTACTGAATGGATTTTAATGAATCTACAATAATATAGCTTATACATCAGAATAAGACATATTTTATGTATATCTGTCTTTCTGTCTGAATGTTAAGCCTTCAGCCTATTCTACGCAGACGTAGTCGCGTCGTAGTAGCTAGTAATTTATAATCCTAAGTCGTTATGACTAAGGTGCAATATAATATATCTCATAGCTATGTTGTTGGTTATCAAATGTTTTTTTCTCTCTTTGCCTAAAATCTTTATCTATTGAGGTAAGCTAATAGCACGGTAAACATCTTTCCGATAACGTTAATGGAAAATAAAAGATATGAACATATATTATGTTTACATTTTGTTTTGATTTTGTTTTCTTTTCTTTTATTTTTTGTAAAATTTATTTTCTTTCTTTCTTACAACTACGTTAAATTGAATCAACTTTGCTTAATGAACAGGTTTACCGGCTTTCTGCAGATCATGAACATAAACAAATAAATTAAAACGCAATTTGTTGCACTTTCATTATGAAAGTTGTATGTGACCATACTTTATTTTGTTTTTTTCATAAGTATCCAATTCTAAATATTCATTTGTAGTGGTGATGTTTGGCGCGAATATTTATTTTGCCGCAAATTTTAATTTGCTACATTTTGCAAAGTTCGGATGACAGGGAACGACAAAAATTATACGTACGAAGGTTACATACGTCGAAAACTTGCTGTCATTGCTAAAAGAATCTAAAGTGGTTCTCATTGATACAGTCCTCAACATATATTACTATTTATTTTTAAGATACGGGGGAGATAAATAATTCAGCGGTTTACTCGATGGCACGTTTTTATGGTCTGCTATCGACATCCAGACCGCCAGAGACACTGCAGGTGTGTTGCCAGAGTTTAAGACTGAGGAACATACATTATCTTACTCACGAATCTAAAAGCAATACATATATTGCTCTGTTGTTATTCACGAAAGCAGTAGAAATGACTGAACTGATAACTAGAGCCACATAACTACCAACTGGTGTATTTAAACTTAATTTAGAATAAGATCTAATGTCTAGTCAAAGATGAGCCAAATAAAATATTCTATTTATTAAGTGTCGCCTCGATTAAAGAAGTGAAGATCTTATTTTTATTTTGTAGATCTACTTTGAGAATCTACGTTTCCTTTATTGACATTATATTATACAACATCTGAATAAAAACCGTGAATCCCAGGAATATATTATCTCGCTTACGGCACTCAGCACGTTTACTTGAAATGTGACTTTAATTTGTTTCGTGTGATGTTATTTATCGTAATGAGGCAGTACGTGCGCTTTTTTTCATTGCTCATCACACGATTCCCCTGCGGTATAGCAAAGAAAATGTTATTAGATTGTTGGCGGTGGCTCAGTAAGTATTTTTTTTATATTCTAGACTTTAGTAAACTATTTTATGTCCTATACTCAATAGCGGAAATTTGATTGGATTATGGAAAAATCAGTCATCAGTTTACTTTCAGTTTTATTGCTAGGTTATCGTGGTATTATTATAAAATTATCGGTGTTTAGATTAAAATTACAGCAATTATTTTTAATCTCGTTCAATAATTTTCATTGCCTTTTTTACTTCACAGACAAAAGTGTGCCGTTTACAGTCGATCGCAGCGATCATCTTAAAGGTCAGTACTTGGTTCTTATTATTATCAAAATTTTCGACAATAACGTTTTGAAGTCTTAATCTAAAACATTTTACACTGACTTTTACCCAACTCATTATTATAAAGATAATGATTAGTTTTATAAAATGTTTTAGTACATCAATATAGGTGTTTCTTGAGAAATTTATCAGAAAAATCTAAAACTTAGCTTTTGTCATCGCACAAAAAGATAAAGTTTAACTTGCACCGCTGCGCAGTATTATTATATTTTCTTCTGGATCCTTTAATTTTTATATTTGAATTTTTTTAAACAAAATTAAAAAATCATTTTAATCTAATTTTTAAAATAAACTAGGGAAGAGGTACATATCTATTTGTATTACGTTTTCTCAATTTAAATATATGTATATGAGGTGCACTTTAGATTTATATTATTTATTTTTTAATTAAAATTAATATAATTTAATAAAATAGATTTATGACAAGAATGTAGGTAGTATAAGATATCTCGTATTGTAGAGGTGTTTTATTATACACGAACATGCACCCAGATCTACAAATACTTGTTCCAGGTAGAAAACGAATTTTAGTTAACTCTCTCATAGAATTCTGATAAAATGAAAAAACAGTTGCAGAATAGAGGTTCAACTTCACACTGTTTTCCGGGAGGCGGTGCTTCCCCGCCGGAGGAGCCTGCTTTATTCGTGTAATAGCGGAAGCTAAGATCAACAGTAATTTAAAATATTTGCGAGTCTGGAACTTCAATTGTACTATTAGACAACATTATCCAGTTTGACGATTCGATAACCATGCTGCGTTATCAATTTCCGTTTCAGGAATTCGAATATGCGTCAGATGAAGGAAAAGCCTAAGGCTTGGCATTTCGATATCTCCTGCTAGTAAAACTTTAAGAAGCACGCGTATCTTAATTACGTTTCGCACCACATGGACGGAGTCGCAGGTAAAAACAATTTAATAATATAGCATTTGCGCACTGCGCGTTCACGTCTCTAGAACATTTTTTTCCTTATGTCCGTGGAAGGCGTTTCCTTCAACGTTTTGTCTCTTTCATATTTGGCACACCTGCTGTCTATTTGTTATCTTCTTACCTATTTGACGTGCAGCCCACACGACACAATATTAGTCTCTGAAAACGTGTCACTGCGGGATCGTTACTTATTCGTAAACCCTCTCAGTCCTGTCAGTTTCACTGTTTAGTGTTTAAGAAAGCTCAAAATGATTTTCACTTTGAATAATTCATCGATTTCAATTTGATTATAACACAGTGTTAGAGATGTCTCTAATAGAAGATACATTAAAAAATTATGCTAAGTTTAAATTCCTCCGAAAATATGTTTTTACTCCATAATTTAGTAACTTCTAGGTCTTTTGTAATTTCCTGTATATATTTCATTTAAATAATACAGTCCAATGATTTACTTTTAGAGCACATTTAAAGGAGCGGCATAATTTCATTGCCGTCAATTATTTCTCTGTGTCTTCTCCGCCCCGCTCTAGATATTGAATAGTCGCTCTCATTAATTATTTTCATGTGCCCGAGGATATTACGAGAAACCTTTTTAATGGTAAAAATTCCGAACAGTAGGTCTCGTTTTTCAAGCTAGAAAAAAATCTTAATCGATAGAGAAATGTTAATTATTAAATATTACATACGTGAAAACCAAGGCAAACACTTACTTTTAATAAAAAAAAATATTTAAAACTTGTTATTTTCACTAAATAAATCCGCCATTTTGTGTTTGACAACATGTATAAATTTAAGAATACAACATTTTTCAAGTTATAAAAATTCGCAAAATATTAAAAAAAGGCCCAAAACTTAGTCTTTAAAAATAAATTAAGAATACCTGTTACACACTTTTTCATGTATAAATTTAAGAATACACACACTTTTTCAAGTTATAACCTTCGCATTATTAAAAAAGAGTCTTTAAAAATACTAAAAGTACTGTTACACAAAAGTTTTCTGGGTGGTCATAAAAAAAACCTAACATCGAAGGCTAACCTTCTAACCTAACCTATCCGAGTCGGATCGCTCTGTGTCGGATCTGTGACTCATTTTGAACCTAATATTCGAGACATTAAGTGTACCCTAAGTCACAAATTTTAAATATTAGAAATTGTTAATAATACATGTTCATGAAGTAGAAACTTGTGTTTTTGTGATATATCTGTGTATTTGTGCCTTCTTACAACGTAAAAAGTGAAAACGTAAGTTTTTAACTTAAAATAATAGTCTGTAATAAATAATGGACGCACAGTAATGACGGATTTCAGTTGTATGAAATTTAAAAACTTTGTTATTTTTTTCCTCATAATCTAGTGGTTTTCATTGATTATAACTTATATAATATTTAATTATTAACATTTCTCTATCGATTAAAATTTTTTTCTAGCTTGAAAAACGAGACGTACTATTCGGAATATTAGCCCAAAATTTTACAACAGAACAAATAACAATAAAAGTTAACATAACATTTTATTTTATTTTAACGAAAATAGTAGTCTATCTAATCTATTTACCTATTAACTATGGTAGTTACATACCACGGCCTCACAGAAGATCAGAGTAGGAAATATATCTATTGTAGCATTTTTATTCCATGAATGTCACTTTTTAATAATATGTTTACGTGATCTCCTAGTCAATTGGAAAAGCGTTCTGTTTTGTGGACTAAATCCGCATACTGTCCAAAAATTGCAAAAAAGTCAAAATCAAAAAATCAAAATCATTTATTCATCGCCATAAGAAACTTACATTTCATCTATCGATAGTCATATTTTTTCTTAAATCTACCACCGTATCGTAATGAGGTTCCTCTAGCGGAGAAGAAACAGGCGATTATTAATAGTAAATTGTTAGTATTAAACCAATAGACTATTTCTGACATAGCATTATTTACCTCGTCAAGTGTAACAAGCTGTCGATAGATTTTTTTTTGATGTATCATCGACAAATAACACTATATCGTGTTTACTCCCTACAAAGTAAGGAAGTCAATTGTAAAATGAACTATCAACTTTTATATTTAAAACCTTTTCTGCTACGCTTTTTATGTTTTTCCTTATTTAAAAAGGGATAAATTAATAAAATTTATAACACAAACCTGTCAATTATTACATAATCAGTACTAAATGAAAGTTCTACATAACTGTTAGTAACAAAGCTAGCTCTGACTATAGTACGAGTACAATCCACTTCTGTTTTCAGAAATTTATTTGATGCGTAATCAATTTTTTTGGATTTAATTAGTAATGTTAATATTGATTAAGATAATCCGTAGATAGGGGTTCTGCATCCGGTTTAGATACGATATTTATATTGCAAAAGCATGCGATACGGGCTGGCCTGGGTCCACGTGAGTCCATTCGGCATATTTTCAAACAAATAAACATCGCTCCCGTCGCTATGCATACTTGGGAACATCATGTATATACGAAATAACAGACACCTTTTTTAAAACAAAACATACCACATCGCGTCGGAGCCGTGGTGACACGTTGGAAATACCGAGGTTTAGACTAGACTAAAACCAGGAAATCGTTTCTTGGTAGATGTATTAACTTATATAACAGAATAGGTGACATCCACAAACAATTAAGTGTAAATAATTTCAAACATTTTGTAAAAACCACTTTAATGCAAAGGGCCTATTATAATGTCGAGGAATACATTGAAGACAAGGATGTGTGGAAGTGACTCTTGCTCTGCAATTGGCTCCTGCTAAATTATACTAAAATACTTTTATGAACATACATAAATTGAAGGTGGGTGATGTATTCGCCATTGATGTTAATTCCTCGTCCTTTCCAGTTCAGAAGCTTGAAAACATCTTCCAATGCAGCGAAGAGTTTCGGGGATATGACATCACCCTGTCTTACACCCTTCTGCAGTTGTATAGGTTTTGTACCACTGGACTGTATTTGGACGGACATCGTAGCCTTGTTATACAAACACCTCAGCAACTCGATATACAGACAATCAAATTGGCACCGCTGAAGGGCCTGGAGTACCGCCCAAATTTCGAGAGAATCGAAAGCTTTCTCCTTCTCCACATACGCTAGGCAAAAAAGGCAGATTATACTGTTCTGTTTTCTGTATGATCTGCCGCAAAGTGTATGTGGGCTATGGTACTGAAGCCTTATCGGAATCGGGCTTGTTCGGGAGGCTGGAAGTAGTCGAGTCTGGAAGCGAGACGATTCAAGATGACTCTTGAAAACAGCACATAGACGCGGCTCAGAAGGGATATCGGTCTATAGTGCTTCAAGATAGCGTTATCGCCTTTCTTGAAGAATAGCACCACCAAACTTCTGCTCGCCACGCCTCAGGTGTAGCGCCATCCTGTAGGACGGAACCGAAAGTTGCCTCAGAAGGACCACAAGTGCCGGTTCTCCAGCCACTTTCAGAAGCTGTGCTGTAATTCCGTCCTCTCCTAATGCTTGTCATTCTTAAGATGGTCAAGAGCTATTCTAATCTCGTTAAGAGTGACGTCCGGGATATTCGCGGAATAGTGTCGGATAAGCTTTGCTCTTGGGTCGTTACTCGTTACAAATGTGTGTGGCTCCAACGACGATGTGTACAGCTGTCCATAGAACCTCTCAATCTCACTCAAAATCTACTGGCAATTCTTCGATTTGCCGACGACATAGTCATCATGGCAGAATCGCTGGAGGACCTTGGTACTATGCTCAATGACCTCAAGTTCTCCTCAGTTTCTCCCAACGGGTGCGCCTTAAGATCAACATGGACAAGACGAAGATCATGTCTAATGTCCATGTCACGCCTATACCGGTTGTTGTTGGGAGCACTGTGACTAAGTTGTTGACGAGTACGTTTACCTAGGACGGTTAGTCCGGCTAGGTAAGTCCGGCTTCGACGCAGGTATCAATCGGCGAGACCAACTCGGATGGGCAGCGTTAGTTAAACTTCGCCAAATGTTCTCGTAGAATATACCTCAATGTTTGATGAATAAAGTCTTCAATCAATGTGTGTTGTCAGTTATATGACCTACGGAACCGAGACGTGGTCCTTCACTGCTAGCCGTATGAGGAAGCTCAAAGTCGCTTAGCGAGATATGGAGCGGGCTATGCTTGGTATTTCTTTGCGTTATAGAGTTCGTAACGAAGACATCCGCAGAAGCCTGGGTATAGGTCACTCACAAAAAGAATCTAATGTTCAGTTTGACCTAAATGAGCTCAATCGTAATTTTTCTCAACCTCCTATAACTATAAACCAATCGCTCAAACCCACAACTTTAAGCCTTCTTTCCAATCTTCCTAAACCTATATGTCCTCCTTTTAATTTTAGCGACGTAACTGAGGATGACGTCAGAAAAGCAATTGACAAAATTACAACTAATGCCATTGGTTATGACGGTATCTCTCTTCGGATGATAAAACCTATTTCCCACGAGTTTCTTCCTATCATTTCTCATCTTATTAATTCTTCTTTGAATACTTCCCCTTTTCCATCTATTTGGAAAAAAGCTTTGGTAATTCCTCTTCCGAAAACTTCTACTCCTTCAGCGATATCTCAATTTCGCCCTATTTCTATTCTCCCTATTCTATCCAAAGTCTTGGAGACAGTAGTTCACAAGCAACTCTCTCATTTCCTCTTTTCTCATAGCCTGCTGAGTCCGTTACAATCCGGTTTTCGTCCTGGTCACAGCACAGTCAGTGCTTTACTGAAAGTATCCGATGATATACGCTGGGCTATGGACAATAAACATCTCACAGTTCTAACATTACTGGACTTCAGTAGTGCATTTAATTCGGTCGACCATGATGTGCTTCTGGGTATTCTGTCATCGTTAAATATCTCGGATTCGGTTATCTCATGGTTTCAGTCATACCTTGAGGGCCGCACGCAGTGTGTTCACCACGAGGATGAATTTTCCGAGTGGTGTGATCTCACTGCTGGCGTTCCTCAGGGTAGCGTCCTTTCCCCACTCCTTTTCTCCATTTTTATTAACACTTTAGTTTCTGTTCTTACTTCACACTACCATTTCTACGCTGACGACTAACAGCTTTATCGGCACTTTAAAATTGAAGATGCTGAGGAAGCCATTACTATACTTAATGCTGACTTGAGCAGAATTAGTAATTGGGCAAAGTCTTTTGGACTCCTCGTTAATCCTGGTAAATCAAAAGTTTTAATTATTGGGAGCTCCTATTATTTAAAACATCTAGATTGCTCAAAACTGCCGGATGTAATTTATGGCAATGTCCAAATTCCTTTTTCGGACTCTGCAAAAAATCTGGGAGTGGTTTTCGATAAACATATGTCATGGGCATCTCATATTAACCTCATTAGCAAAAAAGTTAACTATTCGTTCCAGTCTCTAAAACGTCTTCAATTCTTTCTACCGATAAAAACAAAAATCACTTTAGCTCATACTCTTCTTCTTCCTTTAATTGACTACGCAGATGCTTGTTTCCTTGATGCCACGGAAGAACTTTGGAACAAATTAGAACGTCTTCAAAACCTATGCATTCGTTTAATTTTCGGTCTCCGCAAATTCGATCAGGAGTACAGGAAACAATTAAAATGGCTTCCCGTACGTAAACGTCGAGATCTCCATGTTCTTTCTTTCCTTTACTTCTTGCTTTTCAACCCTCTTGCTCCTTCATACTTTCGAGAGCGTTTTACATATTTAGTGCCACGCGGAACTCAATGCCGACGTGCCAATTCTCTGCTTCTTAAAATTCCGTCCCACACATCTAGAAGGTATGGCGAATCATATACAATAAAAGCAATCAAGCTATGGAACTCGCTTCCACACAGCATACGTGCCAGCCCATCCATAAAAATTTTCTGCACAAGAGTAAAACAATATTTTTTATTCTCCGATGCATAAAACGTCACATGCACTAATATACTCGTCTGATGTATAAATATATATATACGTACTTAAGCATATGTATTAGTATATTCTTTTTTTTTATATATTGTATTAGTATGTAGTATATGTGTATTAATTATAATTATGTATTATGTATTAAGAATTATTCAATTACTTATTTTAGTCTGTAAGTTAATTTTCATTGTACACACCTACCTATTTTCCTTTGATTACTTATTTATTTTTAATTATTACGAAAGGTTTGCTGGCAGAGAACTCTGTTTAGGGTTAAGCTCGCCTTTGTACAGTCTTTTCTTGTAATCTTTTATTTGTAACTGTATTTTTTGTGTACAATAAAGAATAAGAAACAAGGTAACTGACATTGTTTATAGCATTTCTAAGCTGATGTGGCGATGGGCCGGCCATATAGCTCGTAGAACCGATAACCGTTGGGGAAGAAAGGTTCTCGGTGGCAGCCTCGTGCTGGCCATCGCAGTGTAGGACGACCCCCCACTAGATGGAGTTACGACCTGTGAAAAAGTGCGGGAAGTCGATTGATGCAGGTGGCTCAGGATCCTACTTCGTGGCAGTCTATGGGGGAGGCCTATGTTCAGCAGTGGACTCAAACCGAGTGAAATGATGATGACGATATACTTAAATAATGAATAAAATATATGTAATCTGAGGTCATGTATATGACCTCAGATTTTCTTGCCGGTTCTTCTCTTGCAGGTCTAGTTTAGTGAACCGGTGGTAATTTCTGACGTTCAATAAGAGCTTAAAATAAGCCTATGTTGAATAAAGAAATTTATAAAAAAATAGAATAACATGTTGTTTCGATTGAGTAATATGTGTTTAAAAATGAACAATTCATATAATATAAATTTATTTTAAACGTACACAACGTGGTAACCAATTGGCTGACAAGCATCAGTTTCAGTATTTCAGTGTTAAAATATATTCTTGCAGCATAACTATTTGAATACACATACACTTGTGAAATTATTTTAGAAAAATCGTCCACGTGTAATTTAAAGGTGGCAACGCATCTATAACTCTACGGGTATTGCAAATGTCAAAGGGCGGCGGTTATCATTTACAATCAGGTGAACTGCCACGTCGTTTGCCACCAACTCACATAAAAAAATGGCGGAAACGCGTCTTCCGAGCAATGCTTTCACACGCTTTATCCATTATATTATTATTTTTCCGGCTGATGACCTCATGGGGCTAAAGTCTCTACATCTATTTATTTTCTTAATTTCATTTTTAGCGATGCTTGAAAGCCGTCTAGTGTACATGCATTACAACATAAAACACCTTTCAAGTAACATATCTCGAAACTAAAACCTTTGACGGTTTCATCTTGAGTACAAACACTAGCTCTAAAAATTAAATTAACCATGAATAAATGCATTGTGTCATTTCCTGTGCCTCTACTATTAACTTTATAAAAGTTGAGTTTTGGAGAACAATCTGAGATTAATTACTTAAACAGAGTATCCATATCGGCGAAGCGACGGTCGATGACCTTGTTTAAGGGCTACTTTTGTTTCGCCCCTCATAAATTGTTCGTTAAAAGACAGCCGCTTGAAAATTAGTTCGTTAATACTGTTGTGTTACATCGTGCTAATCTGCATGCTGAACAGTAGATTTCTTTTTTATTCATATGACGGGCACATCTCATTTTTCTCACATCACAGTTTATACATCACTACTTATTATAATTAAACAAACACAATCCATACTTCAAAAGATTACATTCATTAATTACTTAAAAAACTAAAGAGAAGGTTTTCAGAATGGTTCATGAATTTTGTAAAATATTGAAAAAGTTGGGAATTTTATTTAATAATTAACTGCGATAGATCCATTACACATACACATTACATCCAAAATGTGGATTTAATCCAAAAATGTGGATGAAAGGTTAGATATTCATGTCTGCCATATAGTTAGTAATGTGAAAGTATGTACAATTATACATACACAAATACACACTTTTTTAACTTTCATTCTGTCGTTGCAAATAAGGTAATCGTACAAACATTATTCAATTTATTGTACCCTATAGCGGATTTAGTAAACAAACCAGAGGGAGATTAACAGTAATTGCGTCGCAGTCGGTCGTTAACAGATTCTGCGCCAAATCTAAATACAAACAGGACAAATTGCCATTTTGTGAGAAGTATCGTATTAAAGTATAGGCGTTTTATGTAAGCATTTGTTTTTTTACCATGTTTAATTGAATTTTAAAGTTCTAAGGATATAAATAATATGACATATTTGTACTACTAATTGATGATGAAATTTATACATGAGCAAGTGTGAAGTGTGATAGTATCCAGAAACGCCCATAGAGCTGCCCTATATAGAATAAAACAGGAATGATAGTTTTGATAATCATATTTTGTAATTTATTTCATATGAATTTTATTTCCTTACAAATATTTACGCCTTTTTCCCATAAAAGCAGACCCATGTCTTGAATTTCTATTTCTTGTTATAAATATGAAAACTAGAATAAATAAATAAATATTTCGTCGTGAACTAAGAAGCTTGTACTACTAGGTAATTGATAAATATACTTTACTTTTGTAATTAAATACTTAGTGAAGTTACTGAAGGACCGAGCTTTGCTCGGTTTGTTTTTTTTTTTTGATAAATCGTGTATTTTGGAAATTACATTTATATACAAATTACTGAGTAATGAAATATGCATAATATTTTTCGATCTTACTGACCTAATAATAAGAAAATATGAAGTGGTGTTTTTCACAAAAGAAACAACTTTAAAAAAAAAGGGAAACTAATAGCAAAATCATCTGGAGCAACAAAAAATTAAACATAAAAGCAATGATCTGGAATCGAAAAAAAAGTAAAAAAAGAGTGTGTCACGGCCGTCTGTTTTGGGGCCCGATTACTGACCGAGCTATTATAACATTTTATTTTGCGGCCAAATTTACCATCATATTCGAATGATATTTTTCATTCCGTGAAAACATGGATAAAAGGTCCTTTTCTAAAAATGAACCCTAGATCGATTTTTCGCCCCCGAATCTACGCACATACTAAATTTCATGAAAATCGCTGGAGCCATTTCCGAGATTCCGATTATATATATCATCATCATCATTTCAGCCTGTTTGAGTCCACTGCTGAACATAGGCCTCCCCCATAGACTGCTATGAAGTACGATCCTGAGCCACCTGCATCCATCGACTTCCCGCACATTTTCACAGGTCGTCACTCCATCTAGTGGGGGGGTCGTCCCACACTGCGGTGGCCAGTACGAGGCTGCCACTCGAGAACCTTTCTTCCCCAACGGTTATCGGTTCTACGAGCTATATGGCCGGCCCATCGCCACTTCAGCTTGCTAATCCTCAGAGCTATGTCGGTTACCTTGATTCTACTGCGGATGTCTTCGTTACGAACTCTATCACGCAGAGAAATACCGAGCATAGCTCGCTCCATAGCTCGCTGAGCGACTCTGAGCTTCCTCATATGGCCAGCAGTGAAGGACCACGTCTCGGTTCCGTAGGTCATCACTGGCAACACACATTGATTGAAGACTTTAGTCTTCAAACATTGAGGTATATTTGACGAGAAGATTTGCCGTAGTTTCCCGAACGCTGCCCATCCGAGTTGGATTCGCCGATTGACCTCTGTGTCGAAGTTGGACTTACCTAGCCGGACTAACTGTCTTAGGTAAATGTACTCGTCAAAAACTTCGAGCTCAGTGCTCCCAACAACAACCGGTATAGGCGTGACATGGACATTAGATCTTCGTCTTGTCCATGTTCATCTTAAGGCCCACCCGTTGGGAGACACTGTTGAGGTCATTGAGCATAGTACCAAGGTCCTCCAGCGATTCTGCCATGATGACTATATCTTCGGCAAATCGAAGGTGGGTGATGTATTCGCCATTGATGTTAATACCTCGTCCTTTCCAGTCCAGAAGCTTGAAAACATCTTCCAACGCAGCGGTGAATAGTTTCGGGGATATGACATCACCCTGTCTTACACCCTTCTGCAGTTGGATAGGTTTTGTACTAGTGCACTGTACTTGTACGGACATCGTAGCCTTGTTATACAAACACCTCAGCACCTCGATATACAGACAATCAAATTGGCACCGCTGAAGAGCCTCGAGTACCGCCCAAGTTTCGTCAGAATCGAAGGCTTTCTCATAGTCCACATACGCTAGGCACAAAGGCAGATTATACTCTTCGGTCTTCTGTATAATCTGCCGCAAGGTGTGTATGTAGTCTATGGTACTGAAACCTTTTCGGAATCCGGCTTGTTCGGGAGGCTGAAAGTTGTCGAGTCTTGAAGCGAGACGATTCAAGATGACTCTTGAGAACAGCACATAAACGCGGCTCAGAAGGGATATCGGTCTATAGTTCTTCAGGAGAGCGTTATCTTTCTTGAAGAACAGCACCACCACACTTCTGCTCCACGCCTCTGGTGTAGCACCACACTGAAGGACGGAATTAAAGAGCCTCAGAAGGACCACAAGTGCCGGTTCTCCACCCACTTTCAGAAGCTGTGCTGTAATTCCGTCCTCTCCCGATGCTTTACCGTTCTTAAGATGGTCAAGAGCCTTTCTTATCTCGCTCAGACTGACGTCCGGGATATTTTCGGAGTAGTGTCGGATAAGCTTTGCTCGTGGGTCGTTAGTCACACATGTGTGTGGCTCCAACGACGATGTGTACAGCATAGAACCTCTGTATCTCACTCAAAACCTCTTTTCTACTGGAGATGATAGCGCTGCTGTCGGTCTCCAACTTAGTCAGTTGGCTATGTCCGATAGACAGAACTCTGGCGAAGACTTTTGACGCTTGGTTCCGCTATATAGCTCCCTCAATACAAGCTGTATTGAAGTTGTGTAAGTCTCGCCGCATGTATTTGGAGATCTGCCTATTAAGCCGCCTGTAGTCCAACATGTCAGTTAAAGACTGCAACCGCATCTCACGTCTTTTTCCCAAGAGGTTGAGAGTGTGATCAGAGAGATTTTGGGTTCTATTTTTGCGGCGGGCCTTATAAAATTTAAGGCCCGCGGCATGGACAGTTTCCACGAGCTTTGCATTAATATCGTCCACCGTGCTGCAATTTTCTAGGCATTGCAAACGATTATGTAGCTCGGGCTGAAAGCTTTCGTAGTTCTGGATATGGGCACGAGATTGTCGGAGTGTGGACTTCATCAGACGAGATCTTTCCAGCCTAATGTTAATATTCAATGTGCCTCTCACTAATCGGTGATCACTGCCGGTCTTCACCCTTGTGATCACAGAGACATCATTGAATATTTCCCGTTTGTTCGTCATAATGAAGTCTATCTCGTTTTTTACAGAACCATCGGAGCTAATCCAGCTCCACTTTCTGTGGGGCTGTTTTTTGAAGAAGTTCATCATAAAGAGTCCCTCCTTCTCCATAAAGTCAGCCAGCTGCTGCCCCCTTGGGTCCGTTGCCCTATTCCAAAACTACCTACTCTCAGCTCATAGTCATTTCTTTTGCCTAGCTTTGCGTTAAAGTCTCCCATTAAAACATATATATATATACAATTAAGGATAAGATTAAAGAACCATAAATATCTAGACACTAGAAAAACCCTACGTTCAGCACAAAATATTTTTCCAGTAGTGGGAATCTCACCCTCACCCTCTAGCGAAGGAGATAAGTCAATATCCACTACGCCAATTGGACTTCGAGTAAACTCGAGTTGAATATTAGATTTGCATAGTCAGGACATCGTTAGAATGGAGCACCGGCGCTCGCAGAGTGTAAACTTCAGCTTTACTGCTCATAACAGTTATTACCTACGGGACTATTCAGAGGAAGGTAACGGTGTCACATGTGCGGTACTTACACATCGTTACGTTTCATTCTTGAAAGTGGGTGGTACCTTATGATTTAAAATGTCCTTGTTCCATACGAAATTCATACTTAAGATGAAACATGTCACATCCAAGGCAGAAGGCGATGGCGGAGTACTGTTGAAGCCCCCTGCCCCACCAAAGGGCCAGACAACATAGAATAATACAGATTGAATCAAAATACCTGGCTTTTCTTTTGTTTGTGCAAGTCTATGGGTAGGAGTTAACATCATGTGCACCGAAAGTTTGCTTGATCTTATTTTACATAAAAAATGTATCAATAATATGTTGTCACTTATAATATAAACTTATATTTTCAAATTAATATTCTTGGACGGTTATTCGATAATTGAACTTGAAGTGAAACTTCAAGTACGCGTTTAGGAACATGTTAGTTTTTGTTACATAACAGGGAAGATAGCGACATGTGCACTCAACAGCAACACAGAGCTATAGATTACGATAATGTGCCTCACGCCCGTATTGGGGATACAAGCGTCAGACGCTATGCACCCATAGCGTCTGACGCTTGTTCTATTAGCTATTTACATTTAAATTTTAATAGGTTAAAATTCTAATATTCTATATTTCATTGTAAAATGTTTTATTAAAAAGTCATCGTTTTATCGTTTGCTTTAAGGAAGCACACTTGACTGTGGTAGGGCCACGCAACAGTTCGTTGTTGCCCGAAGGGGCAGTTCCGTCCGGGGAGGTAGCGCGACCTCACAGAAGACCGGTGTGAAGTGGAAGTGTTATAGTTGTGCGTTTCGTCATGTGAGTGCGGTAGCCGGGGCCAACTTTATTAAAAGGTGGCAACGCATCTGCAAGTCCACGAGTGTTGCAAACGTCCGTGGGCGACGGTTATCACTTAACATCAGTTGAACCGCAAGCTCGCTTGCCACCTTCTCACGTAAAAAAACCTAACCTAGGTTAAAAAGTAAAGTAGGTAAAACATGTTGAAATTTCTGTCGGTCTGAAGATAAGGTTAGCTCTGTGCGTAGAGTATCGGGCGTATTCCCGAGTAAACTCGCAGCGGCGAAAAACTTTTCGTCCATATTTCTACAAATTTTAAATTTTATTTACATTCGTTACATGGGTCACTAAAAGCTAAGCTGATATTTCTAGAGTAGATAATACGTATGTACCATGTTACATGAACAGGGAAGACCTCGTTAGGGCGACAATCTCGACCGGAGCAAGTTAAGCGGCGAGTCACGCGAAATAGATTTGCGTTCTCGTTGCGAAATAAACAAAAGGAATGCAATATTTATAGACGTTCTATAATGAAAAGCGTGTCGACGTAATGAAGGTTATGCATGTAAAATTTGGCACATACATTTTGAAATCACTTGTAATTCTTGAGGATAAATACTCTTCCGCATTAATACGAGCACTGAGATAAAGCGCCTTGATCGTTTTGAAATATGATCATTTTTTAATTTTTTTGTTTGAAATATAATATGTTTGTATGCTGGAAAAGATATAACAATGGATGCGCCAACAAATGCTTCAAAGGCTAAAAAACAAGATTTTAAGATTTTCGCCGGTGTGGCAATCAGCGGTTTAGGTTGGACCTTAGGCTACGCATTTGAATTTAAAACCAACACCGATTACAGTTTTCGCAATTTTTTAACAGCTACTATCATAACTAAAGAAGAAAACTCAACTAAAATTTCAAACTTGGAAGGTACGTGTAACACGTGCCTTTAAATAATAGGAACGTGTTAATGAAAGCCAATCTTTTTGTTTTTATAGGAATCGTACACGAAGAGATTTTTTTTTCACCTGATGATAAATTAAACCGCCGTCCATAGAAAACTGAAAAACAGTTCGGAATTGCAGATGCCTTGAAAACTCCACTCACTTCGTTCATGCTTCAATTGAAAAAAGTACTACTTCACACTGGTTTCCAATGAGGCCTTGGGAAATCTCGCGGGGCCGAGTCGAACCATTCATTAATCAGCTTCCACCGGCTCTATCGCACGCAGTCTCAAATATAATTTGTATTGATGTTTTGTTTTTTATTTTGATTTGAGAATAATGAAATTTATCACTAGCCAAATACAATTAGATCTTGTTTGGAAATTATTTAAAATCAATTAGAAAACCAAATAACATTAGAGTTTTAACGTCACCAAACGTCAATGACAAAACACGTCACACATGTCGGTGATGCAAACTTGTAAATATTACCCAACCAAAATTGCTCACCGTGCCTATAGAAGTTTTCACTTTCTTGCTCATTTGCCACGTTCTTCCATCAAAAATATAAGAGAGGAAGATAGAATATATTCATGCCACGGTTGCAATTGATAAGAAGAAATAGATACGAACACTACACTTTGATGGTGAATGTTTCCAGCGCAAATCATAATTTGGACTATGATGATGTGGGAATTCTCACTATGTATATATTTATTATTTGCATTAATGGATAAGTAATTTAATATTTTAGTAAGACCTTAGTGATAGTTCCTTGATTCGTTCTTGTTTTATATTTTTTGGCAATTCATCTATTACTCATATTTACTATTACAGTTAATCAATTACATGACATAGTTTAAAAAATCTTTTCGGCTGCAAATGAAATGTACTGTTTTAAGAATTATTATTTGTAGTATCAAAGAAAAGAAACAAATTCAAATTTGATTCGCCTACAAAATAAAAATAAAAAAGTAATTAACTTTTAATAAAGAAGAATATAATTTCCGTTCTAATTCTGTTATTATTTGTTACTATTTATAAAGGTGCGCCACGTGTACTTTAACCCACATGTGATTCGTTCTAAGCTATATAACCGGCCGTTCAACTCTGTCAGTTAGTATATTTTTACGATAATGATGTTACGCATTCGGTAAATACAGGAAGGAAGTAGTTTGCAGTTGCCCTGGTTGCGCTTTTATGAAAGTATCAGCCAATAAATAATACGGTCTTGTAGTAATCTTCAATTGAAGAATTTAATCAAGTATTTATTAGTTTGTAAAAAAAAATATTTGTATTTACACGAAAACAAGTTCATTTTTTATTAACGAAAAACAACAAGCTGTAATTTGTAAACGAAAAACTGAATTTGCCATTTTGTTTACTATTTCCTAATATATCACGAATATGACCACTTTTGTAACTTTTTCTTTATTAATCTCTAATTAATGTTTGTTTCATATTTTTTCTATTAAACTGAACTTCATCTCACGGTGTCAAAACTAGTAAAAAACTACGCCAAACGTTTGTATATTTTATTACTCATATGTGTTTACTCATGAACTTAAGAGCTTTAAAAGATAAATAATTGACAGAAATTTAAAAATATATCTAACAAAATAATTAACTTTTCCATTGAGACGATCTCCGTGCATAAGATTCAGTGAAAAGGGACAGGTTTTAACCTTGACTTGAAATAAATCTTGCGTCCATCATTAATTTTCCCGACGGCCTATTGGAATTCAACGTCTCATGAATATCAATAGAAACACACTATCATCGAAAAAGGAGTCCTCGGAAATCGTTTATTATAAATTGCTTGAGAATATTAAATAAATACTAAAATATTCAGTAAACAATTTTTAATAGCGCTAGTTGTAACAATTATATAGTCTTGGCAAATTATGTTGAGAGTCGTTAATAAAAAGTACCTGCCACATTTATGGTATCATTCTTAATCACCTTCTCCAACAATATCTTGACGAAAAATAATTATTATACAACAACCATTGACCGCGTTACTGTTAAGGAGTGTTTTTTAATGTGTAAAGTTGTCAAGCGAACCGGCGCGGTTCACTTGATTTTACTCTACAAAACTCGAGGGCTTAAGAATACCCTGACAACCCTTAAAAAAGTGCTCCCCAGCCCTCACTCATCAGACTATACGCGAAAGTTTAATATATCCGCGTCACGCGGTTTTCGGGGAGCGTCCATATTTACACGTTTCAGGATTAAATTTTCGCGTCTGTTGGAGAAATTGTAACTTTAATTTTCATATGGGTCGCACAGAGTATTTTCCTCTCATTTAAAAATATGAGCAAAATGATTACAGGTCATCACCCTTTAACTTTATGTAATTCATATTAATAAGACAACCAATTTTAATAAAATAATATATTTGAGGACATATTTTTACATAATGTTATCTTGTGCGAAACTAAGCAAAGCTTGTACTATGTACGGCTTGTATTTTACTAGGTAACTGATAAACATAAAGTATGTCTTTTATAAATACATATATACAGTGATAGAGATATATAAATATAGCTAGACTATACTACCCAGATGCTGAAAAAAAACTATGTTCATCACAAAATATAATCTTTTAAGATGATTCCGTGACTGAATTTAGGTCACAAAACTAGGTCTTTCACGCGTGTTCAATGAATTGAGCGCGTTGCCGCGTACGAGCTAATTGCGTCGTCGCATGTTTCGACGCGTTCAGATTTCAGCACCCTGCATAGACAGGTTTACTGTTTAATTATTTTTTCAGTTCATAATTACATGTTTTACAAAATATTGTACCAAAATGAATGTGATGCACGGAAACAAATATTGAAATTTAAGTTGAAGTATGTAAACATATAACTATGATATTACGGCTAAAGAATGTTGTGTGCGCAACATAAATTTTTTACGGTCCATGTTATATCACAATAGTGCGATATCTAGATTAAGCGCGGTTGGCTCGCGTTGGCTCGCTAACTTTAACAATTAGATTATAGTCGGAACTGTTATTCAAACAAGCTGGGAACAATATAAAACGCTGCTTCGGTATAAATTTAGATATGAATTTCACGCGGTAAATATCGGTAATTTGTTTTAAAATACTGCATTACATTGCCGGAGAACAAATTAGAATGACGCGTGGCGCATTATGAATGCACATATTTCGTATGTCTTGTATATGTACCAGCGATTTTGGTCTCCGTTTTTTGATTGATTCTTTGTCATTACCATTTTTTAAACTGGTTATTATTTGAACTTATCCCACCTGATAAAGTTGTAATTTAGCTGTATAATGTAATAATAAATGTCCTGATAGTAAAATCACTGGCTCGGTTGAAGCCTATTCACTTTCACCTTGAAGACCCCTACGTTATACTTTGACGAAAAGAGAGAGGCCGGCCGATTAACTTAATTATTTCGCATTACTCGTAACAAAAACGAGGAAGATCGCTTTGTCCGAGTGCATAGAACGCTTAAAAAAGAGAATGAACTCGGCAATCCAATCAGCTAAACGATCGAACATTACGCCTCACAGGTGTAATTGTTCTCATCCCACACCGAAGGTGATCAGATTTCGACTCGGACATAATGAAAGGTCCCCGGGGTGTTGCGTTTCCAATTGCCGAAACCGATATTTGTTTATGTCCGTCTTTTGATTTTGGTTCTAAGCTACTTGACATTTGTCGAACGTACTTTGTAGTACGTAATTTCAATTATTGATGTTGCATAGTTTAATTTTGTGACTGACGAGTGTTATTATAATAAAAATTTACCACCACATGAAGTACACAAATGGACACTGATTGCTTTACGTTTTAAGTACGCTATTTCCAAATACCAAAATATTATGTCGCGATTACCGTCAGCATACTTAAACAATGATCAGAGTAGATCAAACGTACTTTTTTACGTACTTTCATATTGACTCTATCCTTTGTCGTTACGAATATGTAATTGTAGCGCTTGTTACATTTATATTGCATACTAATGTAACATGCGACAAAACTAGGCATCAGAAAGGCTAACAAATGCTATATGGTATTTATTGTGTGTATTACTACCTGTGCCCGCGACTTCGTCCGTGTGGAATTTAAAATAAAAAAAATCTATAGTAAAAAAATCTAAAATAAAAGTAGTCTTAGTTACTCCTTATTACATTAGATATCTGCCAGTGAAAGTCCCGTCAAAATCGGTGCAGCCGTTTCAGAGATTAGCCGGAACAAACAGACAGACAGTCAGACAAAAATTGTAAAAAATGTTATTTTGGTATATGTAGCGTGTATACATCCATTACATTTAGTAAAAAGCGGTTATTTTAATATTACAAACAGACAATCCAATTTTATTTATCTTATATGTTTGTATGTATGTATGTATAGAGTATTGATGTATAGATAATGTTTTGATGACTCCGTGGCGCAGATGGCAATGTATTGGCTTCGGCGTCGAGGGTCGTGGGTTCGATTCCCACATGGGACAACTATTTGTGCCACCCACAGATAGTTGTTTCGCATCTGGGTACTTGTCCTCGTGCAATTTAAGTTTGTGAAACGTCCTTACAACACAGGATAATGTTATCCTAAAGTGAGGGCAATATTTTTAAAAATAATAATAATAAGAATGTATGTACAATGGATATAATTGAATTGAATAAGTAAAACCAGAGCTGTTTTTAATGTTATTCATTCAGGATACAAAGTTAATATCATCAAAAGTTACATAATGAAAATTCTTTCGATAACATTCTAGGGATAAAATCTGAATGGGTCAAAGTCTCGGTAAGCTTTGTATAAATATCTCATCAAACTTTATACGAAATCGATCCACTCTAAATTCTAAAGGAGCTCTCGTGATAGAACCTTTTTATCGCTACGCTTTACCTCCTCTTCTATAATTTATTCACCTATTTTATAATAGTTTTAATATACTTATTTAGACATTTTTTTCTCTCTAAGAAATAAAAGATATATTTATATTTTTTGACATATTTTTAGGAGGCGATTCTTTTTAATCACGAATCTGCAAGGTTTTCGCACCATATTTTATCTAAAACTTTAAACGTCACCACAGTTACTACATCTCAATAAAAGAAGTAAAAAAAAGATACCATACTAATACACAAAATCTAAACTCACCCACATATACGATAAATTAGTACAAGTACACGATGTTAAGTCACGTGTAATAAACTTTATGCCATCGGAGTACGGTTAATGGCTTTCTCATATCATGTTCTTATAAAGACTTTAAAAAGATTATATAAGTTTGATGATTTGATGGTAAGTTTTTCTAATGATTTTTGGGCTAATGATAATATTTTAAAATAAATCTATAACATGGTTGACTTAAAGTTAGTATATAATTTTATTTAACTGAACTTAAAAAACAGACAACCTTTTCGGTCTGGCTTACTATGGACGGCTGCATCGGCGGTGCAGTCGTAGGCGGTGGCAGAGTACTGACCCTGAGAATGATGAAGAAGTGGTTGCCAAATCTTAAAAGTACTGAGCACGTGTACGTCCGATTTCCATTTGTGTCAAACTGCATACTTCTGCAACCATCGGTGCTTCACCGTAACACTTTAAGCTTCGTTAGGTCAATGAACCAATAACAAGTTAGTTTGATGACGTTACTAAAATAATTGCGATTCTGCCAAATAAAAGCGTGTTCCATTTCCTTCCGGTGTGTTACGCAAACTATTGGAAAGGTGAATTTGTTATCTCCCAACCCAATCCTAGTTCGAGATACCCAATGCTAAATAGGCAAATATTTAACTCATTACCATTAATGCTAGTAGTCGTATTTGCGAAAACTAAAGGCTCACCTGATGTTAATTGAATACCACCGCCCATGGACATCTGCTACACCCGAGGGTTCCAGATGCGTTGACAACCTTTTGAAAGTTGGGCTCCGGCCGTCTCACTCACCAGACGAAACGCGAAAGTATTATACTTCCACTTTACGCCGGTCTTCTGTGAGGTCGCGGTACTTACCCAGACGAGCCTGCCCATTCGTGCAACAGCCGAGGCTGCTGCGTGGCCCTCCCACCGTTGTAGAACGAACTTCATTTATGTAGTAGTTGATAATCGAGCTATTGCTTCACTGAGCTGCATATCAAAAACAACGGCATCTACTTTATAATCTGTATATTATATAATCGGTGTTAATTCTAAAAGAGTGACTCTGGGAGTAAATAATGTTATTACTGCGTTCGTTAAAAGACATTTAAATTTTTTTAATACTACTTAAATTTAGAGCATCCCTTGGAGGTGTTTATAGAAGAATAAAAGCTACGGCCGTGTTTTTTTTTAGCTTAATTATTTACCGATATTAACAGATATTATTAGCATCAAGGTAACCATGACATATTTATAAACAGTTAATGAAATCTCATACGTCACTCATTTTCAGATTGATTGATGCGACATACGTATATGAAAAAAGCGTTTTGTCTCCAATGATGGCTTTGTCCCCAATGATCTATGTATAAATATTTACGGCAATATGTATAATAAAAAAGGTTCCATACCAAAAGGTCCAATACCTCGTTTCAAGTTGTTTTTCAGACTAGAGCAGCGGCTGTAGCGATACTTGATAACAACTGGGCGTGCAACGATCAAATTAAGTGATTCAATACTTTAGTCGGTTTTTATTGCAGTTCACGTTATAGTAACAACATGAGTTAGTGCGGACGGCTGCGGTTTGGATTTAGTTGTCAAGTGGAGGCCTTTTTGTTTCACCGCTTGCCGTAATAAAATGGAACGGCGGAGATAACCGACTTGTAGGAACTATTAATATGGGCGGCCGATGACCTTTCCTAAGGGCCCTTTTTGTTTCAGTCCTTGTAACTTATTCGTTGAAAAGGAGCCGATATTGAACAGTGACGCTCCATGCGCGTGTTCTTATATATTATTAGATTACATCGCAACTGCACACTAGCTTACATTTATGTAGGGGTTTTTACAAATTTAAATTTTTGTAGTGCTAATCTTTGAACTTAAAGATTAAACATTCAAATTTGTAAAATAAAGTAAGAAAAGTTTCTCGCCGTTGTGGGAGTAGAACCCACGTCTTCGGGCTGGCACCCTGACGTGGCTTTAGCCACTAAGCTAAACCGCTGATTGCCATACCGACGAAAATCTCAACGTCCATTATGTTGTGTACAATGTGTTTTAGCATGTGTTTTTTTAATCAAATCTCGGCGCATTCATTTTTATATCCTTTCATACATACATACAATTTTGAATATCGTTTCACAACGATAATTCGAACAGAATAATTTGAATTCGATAATTCGAACGTTTCACAACAACAACCCGAATAGTTGACTTTAAATTATTTAGTAATATGTGAGGATTATTACATAAGGAAATAGTTTTCAATCCTAATTAATCTCGGACGTGGGGTTTAATGATTTTTTTTAAAACTGACATATGTAACAAATAAAATATTTCTTATAAATGTAGAGTACGTGAGTAGATCTGCTGGGGCTGGTATAAGGCTATTTCAAGTTGTCAATATAATTTAGTAAAAAAATGATGACAGTCCGGATTAACTTAGGCGACAGGATGTAAAACGCCTCAGTCTGTCCCGGGACCATAACCTCTGTAAAGTAACAGGCTATAAATGTCCCACTGCTGGGTTAAGATCTACTCCGTACTTAACTTGGCGATCTTGACATTATTTTTGAAATATTTTTTTTGTTATTAATTGAAAAAAGGCGAGCGTCCAGACACAAAATCAAAAATAAAAACGGAAACTAAATTCAGTAAAGTTCGTAAGCTAGTTGTAGTGATTTATGATAAAAGTAACCTATTTATTTTTGTAGTATTTTTGATAAGCTAATAATTTTTTTTGTTAATGTAAATTGAAAAAAAATTACTAACATATATACTAACGAGAAAATAAACGTTAAAAGCGGAGGTCAAAGTGCCGCTTCTCCGCCATAAGCGAAACTTGTATAAAGTTCGAACGAACCGATAGAAACGTCCGTGTCCTCATTGATCATTGAAATATCAGGAAAATAAAAAAGTGACGATGGTTTAATTTTCCTCAGACGTGATTGTTACTAAATATTGAAATAAAAATAAATTAAAAAAATGCAAGATGACTGTGTTGATATTTTTATTGTCCTAGAGAAAAAGGCATAATACTTTTGTTACATAAAACTGCTGAGTTATTCGGGAAAAAAGAAGAAATTGTAGTCCCCAAACCTGATGTTTGATGTGAAATATCTGTTCCAATAGGCCAATTCGATAAAACACCGGCTGCCTCGGGGGCTCGGAATACTCGTAAACAAGTCCTGTGGGACATAAATATTGATATTACATTTCATTTTACGAGGGTGGAATAAATTTCGCAAACGGCAAAAATAGGTGCGAATAATAAAACAATATTATTATTAAAAACGTGCATTATTTGTACGTTTTGTTCATATCTTATAAAACTTATGTTTTACTTATTAATGTTGGCAGCACTAAAGGAAGTCATTCCTTGAGGTTGTTGGCAACCCTAAAAGAAGTGTCATTCTGTGAGGTATAAATGAAGCTGCAAGAAGCATTTCATGGTCTTCTTCGTCGTCTTCTTCGTCGTCTTCGGCTGTCAACAAGGAGTATACGCGATAGTGCTGCCCAATCGGTATCATAAATTAAATCGTTACAGTGATGTTTCTTTAGTGGTCTAAAGTTAAAATAAGTAATTATACCAGTGTTATTGTTGTGCAAAGTGAAACTACAGTGATTTGGTAAAAGTATTTATATTTCTACCTTCTTAACTCGATAAAGCAAAGTATAGCTAACAAAACTTTCAATATAAAATAAAATAATTATTCTCCAAAGATGATTTCGTAAAAACCATCGCATCCAGTACTATGAAATAAATAAAACTGTTTCTTAATTACCTGTAACCCGTGCCTAATCTCACGTGTAATTGGATCGTACATGCCAAAATTGACAGTTTTTAATGAAGAGCCAGATCTGTTCCACACCATCGAAGTTTTAAAGTGGACCACCAAAGGATGAAAGTAGCTGGCCATGATTTATCGATTCATATAAAAATATGTCTAACCACTGGCCCACTGCTAAGCGAATAGAAACGAAAATAAAAGACATGTGACACATTGAATTTATGATATTATATAGTAGGGATTATAAAAGATTACTGTATACACAGAAAATCATATTGAACATTTATAATACAAGTCATAAAAATTGTCATTTAATACTTTTACTAAATAATGACTGATGACTCAACTTTACCTTAAAGTGGTGAATTGCAGTGGCTAGCGAAATTCGACTGCGACATTAAATTGGTTTTATTTCAATACAGTCTATATTCTGAGTATGCAATGTGCCCCAATAGCAGAAGACGCAAAATATTGTTGATAGATAGCTTTAAAATTTCCAAGATATCTTTTATTTTTTTGGATACATGCATCACACTGAAAGAGGTTTTCTCCTCAACGAAACATTTTATCACAATCACAATACAATTTTTGGAATGGCCAAAGATACAAAATATGTCACTGTGTAGTTTAACATCGCTTGCCTTCCTTTTCATTGAGGATGCCAAATTTTAAACTATCACACATCTGACTAGTACTCGTTTAATAAACGTGCAATTGTAGTAAGAGATTTTAAATTAAAATTTTACGTTTATTAAATGTTAAATTCGTCCAATTGTGTTTCTATTGCGACTGAATTGTATATAATTTTGTCCTGAACGTTTACTTTTAATCTTCCTAGAAATTTCTAACGCTTCTACCGTCGCAGGGCGATTTCCCTACGGCCCTACAAATAAGTTGGGTACGTCATGGGGTCTTAGGCTTTCAAGAAGTTTTTCAAGAAAGCATACATGTGCCTTTTTATCTTTACAGGGTTTAGTTATTTTTTTGTTAGCATGCGTATGCTCATGTGAACTTGCGCCAAGGAATGATAAACTTTTGTTACTGTTTCTAAGTTATATTATTTCGTAGTATTTTTGTTACATTATTTTGGCAATTTTAAGGCGTCAAAGTAACTATATATATGTAGTAATAGTATAAGAAAATGTAATGTAATAACAAATCTTTTTTCGAAACGTGCCAACGGAGGCATAAGAACGCTTAACCGCATTTATACAAAATAACACTCATAAAACTGAGCCCCGCTCAAGTAGCCCGACCAGCGCAATGTAAACCTTTTAGGCGCCGAAACAATCCGAGAAGAATAAATAATCCTCAACAGAGCCTCTGTAAGCGTACTTGGCATAATATTTCCCACAACTGGGTTATTGCAATAGAGCCCTATTTAACAGCTACGATGGCCTTGAGTATTGTATTCCACTGAAAATCAGCATCGAAGTTTACTAAATTCGTGAACTCACGCTGAGTGGAAACCTATTTGATGTATTTAAATATTAAATAGTATTGCTTTTTATGGAAAAGAGAGGCAAGCGATGACCAGCGCCCATGAACACGTGCACACCGAAGAGCTTGCACATGCGTTGGTGGCCTTTCAGCAATGAAAATGCTCTGTTCATAATGATCACAGGTTGTTACGGTATTCGTATATCTTTTCATTGTAAACAATTTTCATGTACCAAATAAACTTTTCATTCTTTCTTCCATTACTACTGACTACTAGTGCTAAAGAAGCAATTCAAGTGTCGATGAGTTAATACATAATTTTCATTACATGTGTATTAATTGAATTCTTACGTAACGTTCCCAACGGGTATCTAGATGGTGCTATTGTGTTAAAAATTGAAGCATATATTGGACGAAACTCGACTGTTTTAGTTCAAAATTTAATGATACCGTCTTACAGAATAAGTGAATTAATTCAATATATTTCGACGCGACAAATTCGCAACTTATTCCAATACTTTTAACTAAAACAAAAACTTCAAGTGTGCCTAGTGTAGAGGAGTCAAGAAGTATCCGGATATTGCATCCAAATATCAAAAAGTTTTAGATATTTTAGGGACTGTCACGTGGTTTTCTTTATCAGCCCTTTTTTTGCCTGCAGTTCATTGAAACCATTTACTTCAGCCGATGAATGAGTTTTATAATAATTGGTGTTTTAAAGAATCGGGACGAAAAAAAAAAACTGTATCGGAAAACAAATACAATACAGACAGACTGAATGAAAATGGAACAAAGAGTTTGAAATTGAGCATTCCATTGTTGCGAAACCTCGGCAGTTAGAACTTTCCGCAGAGCGATTTGTACTGAATAAATACGAACCTAAAATAATATAGTCCATAGCGAAGTGAATCATATTATTAAGTTAATTGAGAATTTGATGAAATT
This sequence comes from Iphiclides podalirius, assembly GCA_933534255.1. NCBI lineage: Eukaryota > Metazoa > Arthropoda > Insecta > Lepidoptera > Papilionidae > Iphiclides > Iphiclides podalirius. The sequence continues at coordinate 194,752 of OW152825.1, read as the reverse complement.
CTAATGTGTTTCAAACATGGCAGTTTAGTATGCATTTTATATGTTTATAATACGGGGCAGCTTGTATTAATTTCATGATTTAATATTTACTAGCGACCCGCCCCGGCTTCGCATGGGTGCAATGTATTATATATATAAACCTTCCTCTTGAATCACTCTACATATATATATATATCTTGTCCTTTAAACGAGCAATTCTTGTATATATATATATATATATATATATATATATATATATATAATCGGAATCTCGGAAACGGCTCCAGCGATTTTCATGAAATTTAGTATGTGCGTAGATTCGGGGGCGAAAAATCGATCTAGCTAGGTTTTATTTTTAGAAAATGTCCTTTTATCCCTGTTTTCAGGGAATGAAAAATATCATTTGAATATGACGGTAAATTTCGCCGCAAAAGTCAGTTAATATCATAATAGCTCGGTCGGTAATCGGGCGGCCCCAAAACAGACGGCCGTGGTTCGTATTACGATCATTATACACTCTTTTTTTTACTTTTTTTTCGATTCCAGATCATTGCTTTCTTTATTTTTAATTTTTTTGTCGCTTTGTTACTTTTTTCCCTTTTTTTTAAAGTTGTTTCTTTTGTGAAAAACGCCACTTCATCTTTCTTATTATTAGGTCGGTAAGATCGAAAAATATTACGCATATTTCATTACTCAGTAATTTGTATCTAAATGTAATTTCAAAAACACACGATTTACCAAAAAAAAAAACAGGGTCCTTCGGGTACTTATATATAATAGTGATACATAACCAGGAATGCCCCATACGTCATCAAGCCAAATTGTTCAGATGCGATACTTATACATTTTAGCATATTATGTACAAAAATTAGCATTAAGATCTGTTTAGTTGCTATTTAGTGAGGCAATGGCACGCAACTCGCTGTTGCAGGAATAGGCAGGTCCGTCCGGGAAAGTACGACGCCCTCACAGCAAACCGGCGCGAAGTGGAAGTGTGATACTGCTGCGTTTCGTCTAATGAGTGAGGTAGTTGGGGCCCATTTTATTAAGTTTTTTTAATCGAGTATTGACAATATAATGAAATTTACAGTGTTTGAAACATGGGACTTTAGAATGTATACTATATGTATATGTTGCTAGTCCAATAATATATCTCATTTTATGATTTTATATTAAATTATGATAAATTAATAAAGCAGTTATGCCCATCACGTCTTCATATTTAGTATATGGTGAGCCTTTTTTTTAAATGAAATGCAGATTTTTTCCAAAAAATGTGTACTAAGATCTATTTTACTTGCTATTTACTCGTATTAATAACACCTTATGCAATTAATTTACGGCGGTCGCAGTAGTTGCATTGACAGGGCAGGGCCAAAGCAGATGCATAATTTAGATGCACCACGTTCCATGCGGCTGACCCACTAACGCGCCCCAGTTGCACAAAATCAACATACACTCCCAGCTGCCGCAGTGTTCTGTAAATACAAACGGTACAATGATAATAGAGCTTGGAGATTGAATTATTTTTTAATTTTCTTGTTAGTACTAAAAACGGCTTCACTTATTAGGAACAACAAAAAAGGAATGTTGTTCATAATTAAATAATAATAATAAAAATTACATAACCAGAGTCCAATGCTTACATAAAATATTATTTCGAGTCAAAAAGGATACAAGTCCAACAGCAAAACAAAATCAACACCATCAAGAATTTCTTTTACTTTCATGGGATGACAAATAATATAAGTTATTCCACTACCTCCAATCCAATGTTGTGTGGCTTCAGAGTAAATATTTATATGTTATAAACGACGATTTTGAGGATTCGAATAAGTTGAAAGCACGACACCATTAAATATCTTACATGTAAAATTATAATTTACGTTTGACAATCGAAGTAGAGTCGTATTTGTATTTGCCTCATAATTATGTGGAATACCATTTTAATGATATTAATAAACCTCAAGAGACGACGTTTATTATTGAAGGTCAATTAAAAAGTACTCAGTGGTGTAGATACATAAAAGTCATTGATTTCCTTAATATAAGGTTTTTATTTCGTCTTGAAAATTATCGTAATGCAGTATGCTAAAGAAAAGGAGCATTGTTTTCCTTTCTTATAACCAAAAGAGTTCCACATTATAAATTGCTATTTTTGATAAAAATTATGGTTTGTATTTTTGTTATTGTCCACGTGACCATATTGAGTTGAACGTATAGATTAACACGACCTGCTTGCCTATTATTTTTACAACAAAAGTGTGCAAATAAATAGAAACCCAACAGTCTTTATCTAGTTAACCTTATTATTATAGTAACTGTGGTAGGGCCACGCAGTAGTCTCGGCTGTTGCACGAATGGGCAGGCTCGTCCGGGTAAGTACCACGACCTCACAGAAGACCGAGGTCAAGTGGAAGTGTGAGTGAGGTAGCCAGAGCACAATTTTTAAAAAGTTGCCAACGCATCTGCAACCCTCGGGTGTAGCTGATGTCCATGGGCGGCGGTATTCATTTAACATCAGGTGAACCGCCAGCTCGTTTGGCAACTTTTCACATTAAAAAAACCTAGCCCTTAGTAATTATTAGAGATTATTCTAAAGAATTTATTTAGATGTAGATAATATCTATGTATTTGTCATACTGTCATAGTTTGCACTATTTGCATTCTATGATTTTGGTTACTATAATTTAGATGACGATAAAGCAATTTTTTTGACCTCATCCGGTGCAATAAATAATGTACAAGTTTATGCGAGAATAGTTCTTGATTTTTCTTCTTCTTGATAAGCCATCATAATATATGTCTTGTTCTATTTCATTCAAAACATCTAACCGAGAAATTTATTTTTAAATAATCCAGCTAAAAAGGGTACGATAAATAAATAAAAGTACCATTCTCTGGAAAGATAAAATTGATCCCTCTTTGTTCATGGCGTCCATTGTAAATGATACATTGTAAAAGATACTCGTAAGGTTGTGAAAAAAAAAATATTTAGTTATTTATACGTGGTATTTCGCGCTGTGTCCGGGCGCTCGCCTTTAATTCAATATACTCGAGCAACCTGAGTTCTATCCCCGGTGCCGGCACCAATGAAATTGTTAATTTCAAGTGCTGAATTATCACGTGCTCAGCGGTGAAGGAAAACATCGTGTGGAAACCTGCATATTTTCGAAGTAATAGCAAAAAAATATTTTGAAGATATGTGAAGTCCGCCAATCCGCAGTGGGGCTGCGTGGTGGCCTATGCCCTGATACCCTCTGTACAGAGGAGGCCTTTGCCCAGCAGTGAGACATGTTTAGGCTGATACTTTCCTTCTTTTTACTTATACATGGTATTTCAGGCTTAAGTTCTAGTGATAACGGAGATAAAAACATTTCATGCAGAACAAACTGTTATGCATTTTTATAATTGATATTCTCTATGTTAGTAGCCTTCTAAATGATTTGACGAACTAAGATCAAATTCACGTACTTATTTTTGACTATGGTCCGTAGACAGAACATAGCGGTGGCAACCTAAGCGAAATGACGTCTACTGCGTCAGTTGCAGGCATGAAATAACGTAAATGATGCGATTGCAGGAGAAGTGGTCCATTCTTACGCTACGCGAACGGCCGGTAGGTCTACGAACAAACAAACATCGAGCACATCCGATGCATTTCTGTTTGTTTGGCCTCGTTTATTGGGCCTTAAACCTCTTCTTATGAAACCCACATTACTCTGCCGTTACGTTTGCGTTACTTCTGTTTCGTTCTATTGAACGTTTTTATTTGTGGTTTTAGTCCGAAAACTAAAATAAACGCTCTACGATAATGCAAATTAATAAGCAACATTTGTTATGTTGCAAATAAGGTATGACGAAATATGTCGAGCGTTCATTCGGCCGCGATGACGTCTCAACCCGTGAACTATATCTTGCCAAATGCAACATTAAACATTGCTCTTTGGTGCGAATAAAGTTCTCTTCAATCGCACCACCTGTGATGTTATTTCTTATTATGCTGCTGAGATGATGCTTGTTATTCGACGGCTGCCGTGCATAAATTTGTATATCATAAATGGATGCCAGATCTAATATATAACCCCGTTGGCTCACAAAGTAAAACTTAACTGAATGTTAATACTATAATCACTAAATTTTGATTTACTGAATACTTATATTATACGTTTTTATTTCAATTCGGTAGATAAGGAAAATTTTATAGAAAATAACCTATGTTAGCGATTTACAAAATAAGTACAGACCTGAAATACATTTTTGGTGGTCATTTGGTATTTTAATTTTTCTGTTAGCTAATTTTTTTTCGTCGTTAACGCTTAGGCTTAATTAATTATGGTTAAAGTCTTATATTAATAAAAAGTAAACTCTATCCTTTTTTTATTTGTATTCCGAATATAATGAATAGATGACGGGGCTATTCCATATTCGTCACATCGAATGGACACACAAACTAAATAAAACAACACTTACCAGAGCCTTTAATTTGTGTAAAGCTTTGAATTGTCTTTGAAAACCAGTGGAGCGAACTGGCACTGAAACCAAAATATTACTTGTTTCTTTAACAAAGTGTTTACAAAGTTGTTATTATTTTGATGTCTACTGCTTTTCTACTTAGCTATCCATAATTGCTTATATCGTCTCGTCACTGGTTTTTCTCATCACTGGTTTTTTTCTAAAGTTTGTAATAAGAATTTGGACAGATTGTACTTGTGCCACTTTGATGATTTAATTAAAATATAAATGAAATCTTTAGGTTGTAGAGGCGCTTTGCATCTCCTTGAAATGGTTTTATGGCTTTTCGTGGATACATTCAATTGAAGAGCAGACTATCTGCAAACTTGACACCAAACGCATCAATCGGCCTAATAAGTCCCCTTGAATTGGTTCAAGTTGCGTGACCTGATTCAAAATTAAAGGGAGCTAAAAAAAGTAAAGTAACAGCCTATACATGTTCCACTGCTGGGCAAGGGTCTCTTCTGTACATATGGTTTCAGGGCATACACATCTACAACTTTTTTTTGTTATTAATTCGAAAATATGCAGGTTTTTTGTATTCAGATTTCACTATTCGTTCATTTCTAATTCGTTTTAAGCTTAAAACATCGAGACTGTGGAAATCTGTTAGACAAATGAATCAGCCGAAGCTGAAGTTGCCGGTGTACATGTACACTTCTGATCGAAGACGGCGATCGGAATGTCGTAGCATTTCGTAGTAAACTCAATTTGGGCTCGAGTTATGAGAGCAAAGATGAAATGGAATCTTCGATTCTTATGTTTTTTTTTCCCACGTCAATAAGTTTTCTTTTGCACTATGTACTTATGACATGGTTTCATTTTTTAAACAAAGTATATTCGATGGTTACGAAAAAGTTACATTATTCTTTGATACAGTGATTTGTTACGCTTCTAAAAGCAAACGGGGAGACAAAAAATGTCTTTACTTATCCAATAGAGTATAGTCCAACATGTGAACCAATTAAGGATTTGTTAGTTGTCATACACATATTGTACATGGTTGGGCATTGTTATAAGACATGGGTTGGATGTGGATTTCCACGCTTTATTACATACTCACTTTGGGCCAACGCTTTATAATAAATATAAAGTATGATCTAACGTCTGATCTATTCTTGATAAACAACGGGCAGAAAGAGATAGCTTCTGATATTCCACAAAGCCCGCACAAAGCTTGTTTTCAACAGACGTAAAATAAAATTTTTAAAAACAAGTGGACAATTGGTGAGCACAGCACAATTGAATAGTTGGATGGATTTTTGAAACAATAAGATTGACGTTACAACCATTCATGAATAACTGTAAATTTATAAGTTAAAATCTTTGTTACATCAATGTAACTAATAAAGTCTTTGTTGAAGCATAGCCGCTTGGTTATCGTGACTGAAAAAAAAAATTAAAACGGTCGGCCGTCTACTTGAGTGATTTCTACATATTGACCACGACCAGTAAGGTAGCTATGAAACCAACTGACCGTATCGGGATCAAAACCATAATATGACATCTTAGCTAGTAGTAATTGAGTATTCATGCAATCAAAGGCCCTTGAGAAATCTAGAAGTACTAGTAAGGTACACATACCCCCATCCTGTGCATTAATAATATTGTCTGTAACATCTAGAAGAGCTGTGGTTGTGCTATGGTTTTTTCTAAATCCAGACTGAAATTCAGAAAGTATTTTGTTACTTTCAAGATATTCCCTAAGTTGCATCGCAACAGCTTTCTCAACAATTTTTGACAAACAGGGTAATATGCTAATAGGTCGTAGGTCCTTAGGTTCCTGTGGGTTTGAGTTTTTAGGCAGTGGTCTAACGATGGCCGTCTTCCAGACATCTGGAAAGGTAGAGGTTACTATTGAACGATTAACGATAGATGTGATAGAGCCTAGTGACTGTGGCAAGGTTCTAAGAAGCATTCCGAGAGAGATCCTTTCGATTTAAGATTTAGTATAATTTTCGAAATAATGTCTTGTTCAACATAATGAAGGGAAAATTTTATATATTCTATAAAACGGTTGCTATTGAAAAACAATAAAACTGAGGGCGAAACAGAGGAGGTCCCGGGTATATCAAGAAAATGTTTGTTAATTATGTTGGGACCTGTCAGGTGAGCAGGTAAATGAGAATTTTGTTTAGGAGGCAAAACAGATGATTTTAAGTTTCTCCAAAGCATTTTTGGTTTATTTAAATTATTATTTATATACTGATTGAAGATTTTCATAATGAATTGATTGTACAACTAAGGTTTTAAGATTTTTATAATACGCCCTATGTGACTCCATTTTTGATTTCAAATATCGCAAGTGAGCAGCATTCCGTAATCGCATCATGAGCTTTATATTGTCTGTTATCCATGGATGAGGTTGCTCCTTAAGTACAATTCTTTTTATGGGAGCTATTAAATCTAATAAGGTAATAATATGAGAATTAAACGTATTCACTATTCGGTTAACATCACACATTTGTTCCAATGAATTCCAGCTAATAGAGTCTAAACAAGAATTAAGTATATCAACCGGTACGTTATTAAGAGCTCTGTAAATAAATCTTCTCGGAAATGTTTTTTCTCTTTTACAGCATACTTCACAAGTTAACATTACATGATTGCTGAGGGGCGCTACTGGTTCCATCGTAACATGTCGCGTTCCAGTATTTGTACATATCATATCTATGATGGATTCGCTGTGGTCCGTGTAATGTGTAGGAGACATAACTATTTGCTGCAGATTTACACTGTTTAAAAATATTTTAAGTTTATGAACCTTAATATCATTTAAACGAAGAATATTTATGTTAAAATCGCCGAGCAAAATAAAATAATCACACGAAGCTAACGAACTTATAGTTAATGTAATTGCATCGAAAAATAAATCAACGTCGAGCCAAGGCGGGCGATTTGCTGTTCCGATAGCAAGTTTTCCTGTCCCAGTGTTAAGAGTTAACCACATCTGTTCCACAGACGTGTGCGAAGGGTCCACCGGATGGTGATAAGAGTGCACATTTACGCCATGCCTTATGTAGAAGCCAACGCCACCGCCGCGGCCACTGCGCACGCTCAGCGGCCGCGGCGTGTGGCGCAGGCTGTAGCCGGCCAAACGAGGCGCGCAGCCCTCTTCTCCGGTACGCAGCCATGCCTCATTCAGCGCCATTATGTCTACCGAGTGACGTTCAATGGCTGCGATAAATTCCTCATGATTCGTATTTAACGAGCAGACGTTGAGAAAACCAAATCTATAGTATAATTTAAGGCCCATTAACAAAACAATTACAATAAAAATTTGGAATGTTTACATGTAACCAAAAAAAAACGAAAAAGAGTTATAAGAATTACAACGTCTATTAGAGTAAATAAAAAACGCTTCGATGGTGTGCGCGCGATCAATTTAAAAATTTGTATCTGAAAAGACCTAATAATTAAAGAACGCCTAAATATACTGCCACCCATATATACTGCCACTAATAATTGTATTATGCGAAAATGAATAAATTGAGCTTTGTCGTAAGTAAAAACCCGGACAATCAGCATTGCAACGCAACCCAAAACATATTCGATTAAAATAGTTATAAAGTAAAAAAAATTATAAACGGAAAAGTTATACTACAAGGAGAATATTTAGTGAAAACTCGGACAATCAGCATTGCAACGCAACACAAAACATATTCGATTAAGATAATTATAAAGTAAAAAAAGATTATAAACGGAAAAGTTATACTACAAGGAGAATATTTAGTGAAAACTCGGACAATCAGCATTGCAACGCAACACAAAACATATTCGATTAAGATAATTATAAAGTAAAAAAAGATTATAAACGGAAAAGTTATACTACAGGGAGAATATTTAGTAAAAGCTCTGACAATCAGCATTGCAACGCAACACAAAACATATTCGATTAAAATAATTTTAAGGTAAAAAAAATGTTCGAAATGGTAAAGACGTACTACAAAGAAAATATTCTGCGATTACAAATATAATAAAGATACAAGCATGGAGTAAATATTTTTTTTTTGCGAAAAAATAATACTGTTGTGGCATATTGAATAAAGCAATATTCAACTGAATGACATACTGAATACAATCAACTGAATCAACTTTATACAAGATAATAGAAAGAAATTGGAAAAAATACATAGACCAACAAATCAAGATATAAAAATTTTCTTTATGTCATTTTCATTTTTAATTCGCTCGACTACCTTACCGTCATCTTTCCTAGCAAAAATGTTACCATATCTCGTCCAAACATATTTCCACTGGGTTTGTGATGCAGCTTCCCGCGCCATGCCAAACAGCTGTCGGTTCAGCCGCGTGAGGCGCTCGTTGACGAAGAACCTGCGCGGCTCCCCCGGCATGCTGATGTCGGCTGAGGTGAGGCCGCGGCGCACACGCGCAGCACGTAGCATGTCGTCGCGCAGGGCTCGACGCGCCAGCCTCACGACGATGGTGAGTGGGCGCGGCGACGCGGCCGCGTCCTCAGCGGCGCGGTTGCGCGCTGAACGCGAGAAGCCCACCCGCTCCGCGAATACAACATCCCGGTCCTCCAACTTTATGCCTAGCTTTACGGCTATAAGCCCGGCTACATGCAAGATGTTTTCATTTTTTTCTTCAGGCAGGCCGGAGATTTCCAGGTCGTTATGCAGAGATTCTTGTTCGCGCTCGTTTAATTGTCGCTTCAAATCGGTAATTGTGTTTTCGAGCTTCTCCACATTGCCGGGAGATTTTACTTCGCAGCTCGTCTCCAGTGTAGACACTTTTTCTTCTAAGGCAGTTAAACGTGCGCTGCATGAATGCAGCTCTGCTTTGAAGTCGAGAATCTCCCTCCTACAGTCCGCAATCTCAGTTCTTGTTTTGCTCAGCTCACTGCGCAGATCTCTTATCTCCTGCATTAACTCCCGTAGCATGCGGTTGTTAGATGTGGGTGTATTCTCACTTAGATCTGATTGAGGAGTTGACTCTTCTGACGACATATCACCACATAACGTTTTTGATGCCTTCGAGGATATCGTCGGGTCTGTTTTGGTTTTGACTTTGCAGCCTTGGCACGCCCATCCTTGAGGCATTGGCCCCGTCGTTACAGAACAGCAAGTACGATGAAAATTATTTGCGCATTTAGAGCACCTCACACAGTCCGCGTTGGATAAAAATTTACCACAGTACCCGCACTTAGGCATTTTCTTATTAATTGTAAGCGCAGTGGTGTTAGCATCACTGTTCGTGTAAAGATGGCGTTGTGCTTAGTTCCGTTAATAAATTTAGCCACGGTTTAACATGTATTGATTTGTGGCGAACAAAATACACTGAATTGATCCAATTAGAGCTCTCAGCTGTAATATTTATAGAATAATTAAATTTAAATAATAATTAGAATTTTTTCTAATTGTTTGTACATAATATTTTGTTTTTATCTCGGAGGGTATGTCAGCAATTGCAGTTCACAGTCCACCCAGGATAATTTGTTAATTTCTTTTTAATTTTAGCACATATTCACTGGAAAACACTGTCACACATTAATTACACGACACAGTTAACTTGGAGATAGAATTTACTATAAAACACCGATGTTAAATATTTTTAAAACTAAGATAATTGACTCGGCCCATTCACTAAGCTAACGAGGTTAATGTATAAAGGCCAAGGCATCTGTGAAAATTTCAAGAGATACAGCCTGGTGACAGACGGACAGACAGACAGACAGACACACAACGGAGTCTTAGTAACAGGGTCTAGGAATGGAATCAAAAGTCTACGTTTCACCAGAGTTATGATATACATAATTATGATTGACCGCGTATAACAGGTATAAATTAATGTGAGGTGCTGATATTTGCACGAACTAAGTCGGAAAAACGTATAACACATCGGTTCAGCTCGTAGTTGGGCTCTAGTTCACTAAGTAGGTTATAAATAAAAATAATGTGATGGATAATCATAAAAATACGTACAATTGCAAATTTAAATTATTTTTTCAGCTATCGAATAAATCAATATCTTAATTTGATCATTACGCTTTTATGCGAAACATTTTTCAATCAGCTGAAAGCGATACTCGATACCCTTTCTTTCATGTGATATTGAAAAAATTCCTTTGAACTCTGGAATTTTATGAAAAGTATTTCATTTCACATACGTCCTTTGAAGCATCGTTATGTAATTAAATGTAATCATTTGAAGAACATACTTGTGTGACTTATTTTATAATTTATAATAATATATTTGCAAAATCTGATAACTGGTGATGAAAAGTGGATCACGTACGACAAGATCGTGCGAAAAAGGTAGTGGTCAAAGGCTGGTCTGGCTTTACAGACTCTGAAAAATCCCGGGTTATCTCACAACAAGGTAATGCTGTGTGTATGGTGGGATTAGAAGGGCATTATTCATTATGAGCTGTTACCGCCAAGCAGGACCATTGATCCTGAACTCTACTGCAAACAACTGATGAGATTAAAGCAAGAAGTTGAGAGAAAGCGGCCGAAATTAATCAACAGAAGGGGTGTGGTAAATAAAATTTATTAAAAAATGTTTTGAATTTTCATATAAAATACGAAGAAATTTTTTCCCTAACCTATTAGATAATCTGTCATTGATAAATATTACTTGGCGTTTATTACAAATTTTGTTTACTTTTATTGTTGCTTTTCTTGAATAATAATAGTGATATATTTTATTTTCGAAATGTAGGTTAACCATAAGGTATACCGTACAGTACTTTATATCACTATATTCTACCCATTTTGCCGGGAAAGGAATAAAATAATACATTGGCTATAAGGTCGTCAGTACTAATCATGCTTAAATGTCTGAATTTATAATAACTATAATAGAATATACACCTTGTAGTCGAAATATGTATTGACATCGAAATAATGTCAATCAAAACGTGTCTATGTATAAGTAGATAACAACAGAACAGAGCAATTAATAGTCAAATGATTAATTACAAAAAGAAGAAATGTTTCATAAAATTGAGTGTTGCATGGAATTAGTATGAAACTGAATTATTCATTGGATGCAACTTTTCCGATATGCGTCGTCTTAAATTGGATGAGTGTGTACGCGAATCGGTTTCATATGCTGATTATGTATTAAAGTATACAAATAATTGCAAATTTAATTTTACAACGATAACACGGATCAGAGATGTTGCTATTACCAATTTTTTTTTAATTATTGTAGTTCTAATCTTTGTACTTAAGATGAAACATTAAAATTTGTAGAAGAAAGGACGAAAACTCGCCGGCGGAGAAAGAAGGTAAAGGATATAACAAAGGATTGAAAGCATTGCAATATTACTATAATTGAATATTTATTATTATATTGCTAATATTGAAATATAAAAAATCAATGTAGATAAAAGACATTAAGATTTTTCGCGGTGTGACATTTGTGGTCAGCGTATAAATTTGGAACGCAGGTTCGATTCTCACGATGTTGACAAACTTTTCATCCTTCTTTCTATAAATTTTAATGTCTCTTATTTATTGCAGAGATAAGACTATAAACATTTAAACTTAGGCGTTAAATTTAATTTATTGTATGCTCAAATCAACACTAACAGAGTTCTAAACTCATATATTCTATACTCATATATCACTATTATTTTCAGTATCTATGGTTGAATGGGAGGTTCTTGACAAGTTCCCTGCTAAGGCTTAAGTATAATTTTATGACAACCTCACCGCAGTACATCTGTTTTACTCGAAATTAATATGCGATTATAAACACATTCCACACTACCATATTTCAACCGTGAAAAAAAATGGATGGAGTTTATTGAAACTCGAACTTTGAAAAGTATGTACGTTTTTCATAAACAACTATTGAGGTGTTTATGAAAAACGTACATACTTCGAACCAAAATAACACTTGACAATTATTGGAAATTATATTTTTCACTAAGAATATTACACTGGCCATTCTGATGGTGAGAAAAAATACAAACATAAAACACGAATACAAAAACAACGAATATATCTTCAAACTATATTTAATAAAATAATGTTATCATTATTGAGATTATGTTGAAAAATGTAAATTTTGCAATTTCTTCAAAAATATGGTGAAAAAGTTCCAGTTCTCGAATTTTATAAATAATTTCATGCAAAAAATCGCTCGGCATTTTTTATCATGATCCTAGGCTATACATTTGGTTTCGAAGTACATTAATGAGAAACCATCTAAATAAATGTAATAAAATAAATTGTATAGAAACTAAGAACAGTTTTATAACAAATTAATTACAGTTAGCTGAGATATATTCTGCCCGACAACGGAGTTTGGCTCATTTAACTTCTGAAATTTAAATTTCCCAGGAGAGACACGTTGCACGGAAGTGGCAAAGCATCCGAGGAAATGACAATGCACTAGGAAGGTGATATTTTGAATTAAGTTCTAGTTATTAAAATGCTATTTGCACGTAACTTTGAACAAAATACTGAGTTGGATTAGATTGAACAATGTATTTCACGTATCAACATTAAAAAAAAAATATTATCAAGCATTGTAAACGAACGAACAAGTTGATCTTCGTTTCTAGTAAAACGTTAATAATTACGTCTATTTTAAATAACCCTTAAGATATACTAATACCCTCGTGATAGAAGTCGCACGTATAAAACATTTCATAATATGACATTTGTCCACTGTGTGTTTACGCTTTTTACTCACGTTTCTAATATAATTTTTTTCTTACGTCCATGGAAGGTGTTTGGTAAAATTTTTATGTTTCATGTCTGGCACACCTGCTTCCCATACATCTTACCTACCTGACATACAGCCTAGACGGCGCAATATTAGTTCCCAAAAACATGTCACCACCTAGTCGTAAATCTTTAATATTACTCTTTCGTGCAAGTTCTTAACGTCCTGTCAGTTTCACTGTTTGAATCCTAGAGCAATTTAGAACCTCTTCAACCAATGACAAATTGCTTCTTCAAAATTTAATTTCAAAATCTATTGCGAGGATTGGATGAGATTTATTCAATTTAACCTTACTTTAGAATAACTTGGGTCGAAAATAAACTTCTTAAATAAATTGTGTAATGGGCTTTACTATTAATAAGAGATCATCATCATGATCATTTTAGCCTGTTCGAGTCCACTGCTGAACGTAGGCCTACCCCACAGACGGCCACGAAGCGCGATCCTGAGCCATCTAGTGGGGGGTCGTCCCACACTGTGATGGCGTTTATTCCCCAGCGGTTATCAGTTCTCCGAGCTATATGGCTGGCCCATCGCCACTTCAGCTTACTAATCTTCTGAGCTATGTCGGTTACTTTTGTTCTACTGCGGATATTTTCTAATAAAGGATATAGAATTATGAGTCAATCCTATATGTATAACATAGGATTGACCTCATCACCAGTACTACGAAAGCCACCGCAATACAATGTGTTCGCGATGCTCTCGCTAACAGCCGCCTCAAAGAGGAACATCGCTAGACGCGCGGCTGCCTTGGAGGCGAGCGGCGATGACGTGCATCGACAGCCACTACTACCCACCACGCTGTCCCACTAAGAAGAAGAATGAAGTATATTATCTTACTATACAGCGTGTCGTTACCATCGCGACAATAAATGAACACACGTCTAACGCTACTTGCCAATAATCATAAAAAAATATTAACGTTAAACAAAATCCATAATTAAAAAAAAATATTTTTCGAACAAACTAATTAAGTAAAAAAGAAACAAAATTTGTAACATCCTATACAACTCGCGCCACAGCGTCGTATTACAAGCCTCTCCTTCTAATAGTATGTTTTGTCTCTTTTAAATTCATTCAACCCATTCATATGCTTTGTGACCTTTACAAATGAACTTTACGTTACGCTTTTATAGGTAAGGTGTTCTAAAATTCTTTGTTTTTGAAAATTTAATAACTCTGTAAATATTGATGTTTAAAGAATTTAAATGTTTAATACAACTTTAAAAAGTTATCCCCTATATATGGGTTAATTTATTGTCGCTATGGTAACGACACGCTGTAATATTAGCAGGTTATGTTACGTTATATTAATTCCGTAATTTATTTGTTTTGAGGTTTTGATTGAGTCTCCTCCCAATAAGATTTGTTTGAGTCTAACAATGAATTTCAAAAACACATTCGATAGAGCGGGAAGTTTTAATTGCAGTCAATTGTTTGCTCTCCTTAATCTCTACGCTTAACGAATCGATCTTATTAATGATTTTAACGATCCCGCCGATTTCATGATTGACTATTTGAGTGAAGAACAGTAATATGTACTCGATACTATACAGGGTGATTTTATAGACGATGGACATATTAACAGAGCATATGAAGAATTTGATTCTAAATTTGAATCTGGTACGTACTTGTGACCTCATTTTTTTAAGAGATTATTATTATTAAAATATGTAGAAAATTAAAATATGTAGAAAAAGTTCGAAAAGATTGTCGCCGCTGTGGGAATCGAACCCACGTGTTCGGCATTCGCGGCCTGACGCTCTAGCCACTGAGCTAAACGGCTGATTACCACACCGACGAAAATCTTAACGCATTCCTCTACATTGTTTTCTTAGCATTTGAAGCAATGCTTCGCGCCATCTATTGTTATATTTATAGATATTATTATTTTGCCATAGATTATTATTATTTTTTTCTAATATTACCTTAAGAATCAGACAGACACCTTAAGAAATTCTTGCCTTACCGTCTCAAAACAATAATCTATTGACGAGCACTAAAACATTTCCTTAAACGCATAATTACTAAACCGTAAAATCCACTCTTAACGGGATAAACAAACAATGTTTGAATTGATATTTTTCTGGTTATTTCTTGTCAAAATAGCACATTAATAATTATTTCTAATTATGGAATGCTCAATTAACATTTTGTCAAATTATGTACTTCGGCTAAAAAATCACCCAGCATAAAGTAATTTATTATCAATAATCGACATTCCCATCATAGTAGAAAAGTGTTAAAAAAAATAGAAAAAGGTGTACCGCACTTACATTGGAAAGGTTTTTAGCGTAAATTAAAAAGATAGTTATATTTGAGCCAATGGTTTAGTTAGCCAATGGTAAATTATAGAGTCACTTTCAAAAAATCTGATTTTAATTTAATCCTTGATAATTAAATAAGTAGCTGGAGGACCGAGCTTTGTTCGGTTTCCTTTTTTTGGTAAATCATTTATTTTGGAAATTATATTTAGATAAAAATTACTGAGTAATGAAATATGCGTAACATTTTTCGATCTTACCGACGTAATAATAAGAAAATATGAATTGGTGTTTTTCACAAAAGAAAGAACTTTAAAAAAAGGAAAAAAATAACAAAATCATCTGATCAACATCATCATCGACAAAAAAATAAAAATACAGAAAGCAATGAAAAAAAGTAAAAAATAAGTGTGTGAATGATCGTGATACGAACCACAGCCTTCTGTTCCGGGGCCGTCCGATTACAGACTGAGCTATTATAACATTTTATTCTAATGATATTTTTCATTCCCTGAAAACTGGGATAAAAGGACATTTTCTAAAAATGAAACCTAGCTAGATCGATTTTTCGCGCCTGAATCTACGCACGTACTGAATTTCATGAAAATCGCTGGAGCCGTTTCCGAGATTCCATATAGATTATATATATATATATATATATATATATATATATATATATATATATATATATACACAAGAATTGGTTTAAGATTGGTACTCGTCTAAAGGTGTAAGATAACGAAAATAATCGGTCGTTTAATTAGCTCCTAATCACATATTTAAAAAGAAGATAATGTATTAATATATTTGACGTTTTCGTTTTTTTACAAGCCGCATGATACATAATTCTGTAACGAATCTCTATTGTAGACACGATTTTCAATATTCTTTATTTTTCATTCGAAATAGTCCACCTATTCAGCGGCTAAACTGAACACTATTTGTTTAAAATTTAAACAACACTTAAGTATAAGCCAATATGTTTTGTAACTCATAAAGCAATATATAGCGTAAAGTACTTAAGCCAGTGAATATTTCATTTGTATAACATTGTAATCTATTAAATTTGCTTGAGAAAATTATAAGTCCAATGTGGGTTAGTCTTTTTTTGCTTCCATTGTTTATGTATACGTTGACGCCGAAGGAGTTACGATCCAAACTCTGAACAGTAATGCTTTACAGGATATCGAACTAAAAGATTTTTTTAAATATGTAAATCCCTCACTCAAGAAGTATTTGACAAACTCATACATTACATAGATATTTTTAATACGGCCAAAACACTGAAACATCTTTGAGACACAGACGAACAATGTACGCCATGTAAAGGCGTACAGTTTACAAGTCAGGTACTTCAGTACCTGAATGACGAAACTAAATTTTGGCTAAATCGTGTGTGTTGGAAATTATATTTAAATACAAAACGCTAGTGTGATAACTAGATTCATTAGATTATAGTTGAAACTTAATTCTAATTCAAACATGCCAGAATCCTCGTCGTTCCACTTTATATCTCGTCCGGATAATTGCACCAAACTGCTACGAACTTATATTATTTGATTGTGCGCGTCATGTATAAGATTGCTTTGAAAATTGTGAATTAAATTGTATTTTTTTTTCTTTTAAAAAGATCTCAAACGAGCTACTGTTAAGTTTGTTGGTAAGTGACATAACTAAGTTAAGATATCACATCATGTTTTGCACTTACAGCTTCCTATGTACTACCATACAAAATCAATCAAAAAATTACGCCTCTGGATACAACTATTCGCAATTTCTGTAAATAGCAAAAATTTAAATCGTTGTTTTCGAATGCAAATAGCATCACCATATTTACGGCCGTAGTAACGACATGTTACCGATGTTGGCTTTATAATAAATTAAGTAATAACCTATACATGTCCCACTGCTGGGCAAAGTCCTCCTCTATACAGTGGGTATCAGGGCATAGTCCACCACGTGGCTCCACTCTTAGAATATTTTTTTGTTATTTTTTAGAAAATATGCAGTTTTCCTCACGATGTTTTCCTGCCGCGGAGTACGTGATAAATCAGCACTTAAATTAAGAATTTCATTGGTTGCACCGGGGATCGAACTCAAGTTGCTCAAATATATTGAATTAAGGGCGAGCGCCCGGAAAATGAGCCATCACGGCTCAATACTAATAAAGATGCTCACGTGAGTTCTTTTGCGTACACATGGTCCCTGACCCTTCCACGTGAGATTTTTCTCTATGAGAATACTAAGATAATATTTTGAACACTTCTGTGTTACGTAGCATTGGAGCGATGTTAATAATTAGGGCGAGCGAAGGGAGAACTAACACTATTCGACAATCTGAGCACTTTTGTGGTACACTTTACGGAAAAACTATCAGGTCTATAGATTTGTGCCTTAACAAAGTAATTATTTAACTTCATATCTAGATGTGTTATCTGCCAAAAAATGTAATTTGTTTTTTTTTTAATATATTTATTGGATACAATGTTATTGTACTACTAACGCCATCTGTTAGATCATCAAAGAGTTAACATCTATGCAAAGGAAATAAACTCAATACTCAAATAAATCGTAGTTAATCTACTTAAAAATGAGTTGAAAACATTTTCTATTGAAAATTCCGATCCTGGACCACAATGTGATGTTTTAAAAAAGTTAACATTTCTTGAAGAACAATTAATAGCTTAAGTTCACCAGGTTATTACAGTACACCCTCCGACCGGGTTCCCGCATTGACGTGGCGGAGGGGCTTAGTAGCCGTGGCTTGGTCACCCACGGCGAACCTAAAAGGAAGTCACACTGGGCTGGCCTGTGCTGTAAGGCCGGCCCGAGAGGGCCTCTGAGTGGGCCCATTTATCCCACTCTAGATGCGTGCTGTAGGTTGCAGGGGATAGTTCGAGGGTGGTAGAGGTGGAGCCACTCTCTCTGTCTTCTGCTACCGAGGAGGAGTCGCGGGGGAAGAGGAGTGTCAGTATTGCGTTGGCCACGCTCCCTGTCCTCCGCGACTCGGCGGGGCTGCACCGCTGATGCAGAGGTGGTGAGGCCGCGGGGGGGAGGAGTTTCGGTATTGCGGTGCGCCGTTCTCCTTACCCTCCGCAGCCGAAACGTGGTGAGCGGCGGAGTCACAAACTTATTGCACTTGCTCTCCTAGCTCCCATGGCCTCTGGTCAGCAAACTCGGTTGAGTCCGTTGGCTGTGAAAACGGGGCTGAGTAGGAACCTGTTACCTGGAGGAGAGGGGAATTGATCCCTGGGAGGGGGCTGCTGAGGCGGCCAGCGCTGGCAGTGTCGCGGAAGTGTGCGAAAGCGTTCTCGTGACCCTGCCAAAATGCGCCTAGGTGGAATATCGTGGGGGTTTTAGTCGGTTATTACAGTATATCGATTTAAACCCTTTCGACCAAGTTTTCGCCAGGCCGTGGCGGAGGGGCTTAGTAGCTGTGGCTTGGTCACCTACGGCGAATCTAAGTGGCACACTGAGCCGGGCCGACAGGGCCGCTCCACCATTGCACGGCTCATTGAGCCCACTCTGGAGGCGTGCTGTAGGGTGCAGGGGACAGGGGATAGATGGTGGCCTGTACGGAGCTCCTGTTTGGGTCGACTCCCTGAAGTGCCGGACCCAAGCGCTTTTGCGCAAACCAGAGAGGGTGTTGGCTATTCGGGCCATACGGGGCTACCGGACAATCTCCGGTGAGGCGGCTTGCCTGTTGTCCGGCTTTCTGCCCTGGGATCTAGAAGCTAAGATCCTCGCGTCATTGTACTCCTGGCGCGAGGTTGCAAAAGCCCAGGGCCATATGCCGGCCCCGGAGGAGTTGGGGGAGCGCAGGGATCACCTGCGCTCAAACGCCATCGGGGAGTGGGCGCAAAGGCTTGAGCACCCCAGTGCCGGCCTAAGAACCGTAGAGGCTATACGTCCTGTCCTCAGGAAGTGGCTGGACAGGCGACATGGCACCCTGACCTACCGCGCGACGCAGATCCTCTCGGGACATGGTTGTTTCGGGAGGTACCTGTTTCGCGTGGCGAGGAGGGAGCCCACAGAGGAATGCCACCACTGTGACGTATGTGCCGAGGAGACGGCCCAACACGCACTGGAGGAGTGCTCAGCCTGGACGGAGCAGCGCCAAGAGCTATGCGCTATCGTGGGGCACGACCTTTCGCTGCCGTGGTTCGCGCTATGATTGACAGCGAGAGAGCGTGGGGTGCTGTCCTCGCATATTGCGAGGACGTTATCACCCGGAAGGAGGCCGCGGAGAGAGAAAGGGAGGCACCCTGGAAATCCGCCGCCGGAGACCAGGGCGCAGGAGGCTGGCCTACGCGCGCAGCCTTCCCCCCCTGATAGCGAGACCCTGAGCGGCAGACATGGGGGTGTCTGTCGCACATTATGGGGCTCGAGACGTGTGCTGTGCCAATCGCACCGGCACAGCACTATGCAGTAGAGGAGGCCTAAAGAGGGCCATAGTCGCGCTGGGGTCGCGGATGATTGCGTCCACGTGTTCTCATGTCCCCGGCCGATGCGATAGAGACAGGTGCAACGTGGGTTTTTAGTGGGTACCCGTTTCCCACCGGGACTCCCACATACCCCTGCCACTCCCACGATCCAGTGGTAGGGGATCCATAAAGGATTTTTCCCACGAAAAAAAAAACGGGTAGATGGTGGAGGAGCACTAACATTAGATAAAGCTGTTATAGATATTGGGAACAGGACACATCTATTGGCTTGAATACGTCGCATTTTCAAGAGTGAAAACACTTGAAGGATTAGCATGATATAGACGATTTCCCTTTGATAGATTAAATAATATTAAGAATTCATATATGTTAAAATGTAGTAAGCAGAAAGAAATCCGTATGATAAACGTAATGTCACAGAATTGATATAAGTAATAAGCAATATTTGATAAATAAAATAAATATCTAAAGTGATTGGTCTTGTGAATTATTTACCTCGGTAAATATGATATGGGTTCGGGCCCATATCAGAAATAACAATTTTAAAAACTGTATTAAAAATTATAACCAATTAGAAAAATTACGCGAGCCCTCACAATGCTCAGCTTTTTGCTAGTCCTACAAACTATTGTAGGATTTTACAATTGGCTTTATATTACGAAGCACATATCTTACGATGGTAGTAGTTTATGATCGACAAGTTATGTAAAAATTGCCACAATAATTATAATGCGAAGGGTGGTAAATAAATTTTTAATACAGTGAAATATTAGTAGAATCAAAAAGAGTAGCTTAAAGCTTAAAATTTAAGTATTATTACTAAGTACAGAAAAGTTTACTTTTTAAAAATATTAATAGATACTGTACATAAAAATGTCTGAATTTTCTATACATTCGTATTATAATATAGTCGCACATTTTGATATGGCGTCGGCGGCTCAGCCTCGAGAAGCACTTAATCACGCTGAAAGCTATTTCTTGTAGCCGATTGTCAGTGATTCTTTCCAGTTGTTTCCGCGTCCATTGTGGAGACCAAATAATTATTTTTCCGGAAATATTCTCCAAAACACCAAACATCCTGCGTCCTTTAGAAAATCGAGAGGCAACTTTCATGAACGTCGTCGCCCGCCACTCCATTGAGACTAAAGCAGCCAGATGACATTTTGCACACAGCAGAAGTATTGCCCTACTATTGAAAGGATGCCAAAAATGAGGTATCGAAAATTCCTTGCCTCAATTTTGGCTTTAGAGTCGATGAATCAACTTCCAACATCCTAAAGCGGCTAGTATATTCCAAAGATACTGTTGTATTTATGAAAACCTTTTTAGTGAAAGTGAAAACATCGTCATATTATAGTTAAACCACAATGTATATAATTATGTTTCATAGCTATATTATTAGGGTATGGAATTGAGTATTAGTTGCCGACTCTCGACCACATATAAGTCGAACAAAATACGCTTGGTGAAACGCTAACACGAGTTAGTTAATCTTAGGGGTTGAACTTGTTGTTTATTTATTCCGAAGTTTATTATTTGTTATTGTCTAATATCTAAGCTTTGTTGGGGTCGAGTAGCATATTTTAGAAATAATAACAAAAAAAATGTTTCAAATATATGTGAAGTCATACAATCCGCAGTGGGGCTGCGTGGTAGACTATGCTTTGATGCCCTCTGTACTCAGAGGAGGCCTTTGCCTAGCAGTGGGACACGTATAGGATGTAACTTTATTTTACTTTTTTTGCAAAATAAAGCGTTCAACTATGGCACTTATGCAGTTAATGACAAATTATTGACGAACAATAATACTTAAGGTTATGAATAGATCCTTAATATTTCACTTCTCGTTATTGAAGTTATGCTTTTGGTGCGTTTGGAAAAAGTTAAAAGTTTGGGTTAAAGATTAAATCTTATCTAAGGTTCAGGCTTTAAGTAGATTCTTGATCATTGCATAAACGTTTAAATCCTTTCCCCCTCATCTTCACGTTCATTAAGAAATCCTACTTAAATTGTAACGAAAAAACAAATATAATTGCGTAATCTAATATGATCTCTTATTTGTTGTTGAAGATCTCGATAGAACTTGATCGCTCTTGCAGTAAAAGCTTATTATTACAAAGAATCCCATATAGGAAAATTCAAACCCTACATTTCTGTCTTTAAAATTACTTCTTCATCATATTAAAATGTAACAATGTTACGATATTACATGTAGAGTTTCTTGTCACCTTCAATCGATCACAGAGATTTCAAAGGTCTGAACTTTACTGTGACGAGTATTAATTGGGGAAAAAGAAGAAATTTATTAGTTCAGGAATGTTCACTATCCATTTCAAGAGTGAACAAGATAATCATATTAAATGACGTCTTGTTTGTAACTTCGCAAGCTCTCAGACTTCTTATGAATTTTTCCTCCAACGATGCTTGGAATTTTCATCGCGGCTGCAATAAAGTCACGACTTCGCAGCGGTCGGAAGTTTAAAATTTAATTTGATCTTCCCTTTTTTCCAAAGAAGTATAAAATCTTTCCAGTGAAGATATTAGGCAGGAGCTACATTTGCAAAACGGGCTTTTTATGTATTTTACACACATAATTATGTACTTTTAGAGTTTCCTATTCAAGCGCGTCTAAAGACCAGTGTTGACAACATGCAATTTTAATAGTTATAGACAACCGACTTTAATGATTTTTCTGTTTATTACACTACTAAGATTATTTATTAAGGCAACCTGTATTTTAGGTAGCAAAAATTAAATCAGATTGAAATAAATGGACAGACAAAGATATTCAGTGCAACGTTATTTTCACAAATATTAATTAAAATTAAAGTTTATTAAGATAAATAAACGCGAATCAAAAAACACTACAGAAATCTAACTAGGACCTAAAACAGAACGGCAGTCGAGCCATTAGAATTTGCTTTTGAAGTTGAGCCCAACAATTGCTGAGGAACTTGTGCTGAGCGCGTTGTGATATACTGCACGGAGTCCTTGCACTGAACATCTTGCTTGGAAATATGAAAATAAATCAACTCTGAACTAAATAGGCTAGAAGTTGATGAGAAGGGCAGCGGTAAATAGGTTTTGATGAATCTTGCAGCGTCATCAAAAATCTATTCATCAGAACCACGCACGTGGTTCAAGCTCTCAAGTTATCACCCACGAATAACCACCAATATAATATAGGTTAATAGTGTTTTACTTTTTAGGTTATTACTACTTAGTCGAAACACAAAGAAATTGGCTAGTTACCCATTCTACCTTCATAACTGTACGCAATCTAAATAACACATAGTGACTTATGGGTTTCGATTTTGCACGTTATCGTGATTTGTCACCGAATGATATTATAATAATTTGCAAATAAGTATTTGCCAATGAATGGTATCTTATTTTGTAGAATACCTTTAATTTAAACAAATTGATAATAGTAATTACCATACATTCTTTATATGACATTTTGAGACGAGTTCTCTTGTGTAAACATTATCTTTATTCTTCATGTCTATTTTAAGGCAATAGCGGAAAATATAAGCTTTAAACAATGTTTTTAACAGTGTTCCGATAATTGATTTTGATGAAGAATTATAAAAGTTTTGGAGTACTGACAAAATAACACTTTTGTGAAATAATATACAGAAATTAGGGTAAATAAATATGTAACAATGTGTAGGGCCACGAAGCAGTTTCGGATATTGCACGAATGGGCAGGCTTATCTGGGAAAGTACCACGGCCTCACAGAACACCGGCGTGAAGTGGAAGTATTAAACATCTGTGTTTCGTCTGGTGAGTGAGGTAACCGGCGCCCAGTTTTAATAGTGTTGGCATCTGCAACCTACCAGGTGTTGTAGATGTCCATGGGCGTGGTAGTAACAAAATATCAGGTGTACGAAGTAAAAATCGTGTCGCAATTTTGAAGTCAACGTATGTGGTCGAACGTATGAATTAGCACCAACTGTGCATTTGCTATTTGGTAGCAAGGGCTTGCTAAGTAATAGATACCACACCCATAAATTGAATGTTAAAATATGCTCAACTCATTTTATTCATTATAAATGTTACTAGGCTTAAATTACGATGTACTTAGGGACTTAAATGTAAATTAAAGGGTGACGTATTGTAAACAGCATGGATAAAAATCATAATAATTTAAGAAACGCAAACAAAACTTCATTGGTGCCGGCACCGGGGATCGAACTCAGGTTGCTCGAGTATATTGAATTAAAGGCGAGCGCCCGGACACTGAGCTATCACGGCTCTTCTAGGAGTAATATGATGGTACTACGGGTTTTACAATAACTCTTATTTTTAGTGTTCAGGTGCCTTTATTCTGTAGCAGATTAAACATGTTTATGAATAATAAATATCTTTCTCTAGAAACGTAAAATCGGAAGTTCTTCTTCTTCATTCCATTATGGCGCTTTTATGAATTCGCCAATGACATGTGAAACATGCTTTATCAGTTTAAGCTTAGATAGTGAATAATTAAGAGAAGAAAATTTACTTTGCGAAAAGAGAGGAGATTATAGGCACGAAATAGAAATAAATTTTGATAATACTACTCTGTTGAATTACCTAAAACAAAAGACAAACAATTATGTTAAAACAGATATAATTAGTGTGTTAATATTGACAGACACTTATAGTTTAATGTTATTAGCGTTAATAAAATCACATAGAATATATACAAGAGAGGTGTTTGTATAGGTTAATAGGGAGTTGAAGTCTGTAGGACGCGGGATATAAGGGGGGAGGATGTCATAAAGGGAATTGGATAACTTAGGACAGTCGAAGAAAATATGATTTGTATTTCCCTCGTCTAAACCGCATTCACATAGTGAATTATCCCTAATCCTCATCTTGGCGAGATGGACGTATGTCCATGCATGACCTAACCTTAAGCGACAGACAATTGAGGTTGAGCGCTTACTAGCTTTATTAAATTTAGAAAACCAGGGTTTACTTGGGATAATACTTTGGATGGAGGCATAATTTTTACCCTTTGAAATTTGTGTAACTTCCCACAGGCCCTTCCACTTATTAACTAGCAATTTCCTAGCGAGTGATACTAAATCATGGGAATAAGTATGGCTAATGGAATACCATTACATATTGCATCCTTAGCACATGAGTCAGCTGTTTCATTTCCATGAATCCCACTATGGCCAGGTATCCATGCCATGGATTCCTTTCGTAAAACATCTAAAAAGAAATTTTTTAATTTTTAAAATTAAGGGGATTTTAAATTTACTATGAAATTGGTTAGATAGAATAGCCTGTAAACAACTTTTGCAATCGGTGAAAATAATAGTCTTGTGAAGGTTGTGTGACTCTTCATATGTTAATGCTACTTAATGAAAATCGGACGTTGGTAGCAAGTGAGCTGGCGGTCCACCTTAATGTAAAAGTCAAACCCCGCCCATGGACATTTGCAATGCCTCTTTATTAAAAGCCACCTTTCCCTCACTCACCAGACCGGTTGTATTTCCCCAGACGGACCTGCCAATGCGAAGATTGTTGCGTGACCCTACCACAGAACATAGATCCACTGTAAATCAATGAACATTAGATAAAACAATATTTACTCGGCCCACTAAGCTTGGCCAACGCTTTGATACCACTTGTGATACGTCTCCTGGTGTGAAAAATTCTAAGTTTACACAATACTTCCATTACCCAACACAGTTGTTTCACGCTACATTATGTATTATTGCGACCAGGATTGAAATCGTTAATTGCATACATTAAAAGTATGGTCCCGGCGGCGTAGGCACATAAGTTACGTGTTTGCCCTTTGCATTCAGATTGCCCAACAACCTTAGTAGTGTATCCGGATATTTCGAAATAAGGACCGTAATATGAGGGATACGCCTGCGCTCCGATGAAAATGGTCCGTAATTGCGAAATATAAAATTATGGATAGAGTCATATAAATTATCGGTCTCAGCGGACTGTAAAAATCGGGCCGCCGCTGCCGGGACGTGAAACTCCGTGAAGTGGAGAACTCGCTTTGAATGATGCGAGAAAATAAATAGAGAGCCCATTCGACACATTTCTGTCCCCTTAGCGTCATTAATTGCGCACTAATGTTCATTTGGTCGAGTAACAGCAGCCAACGGATTACTGGGCCATATCGGCGTGAAGTTATTAATTGTAGGTTCACGATACGTTATTTTTACGTAAGCTAACGAACACAAGAAACATTTTTGCTACTTTTTTACATTTCTCGTGAAAAATCTAAATTGTAATTTTAGGTTCAAAATAATAGACATATAATAAATCAAACAAGTTTTGTTACTGCAAATTAAGTATTGATTTTAAATTGTGGTATAGACGAGGACACAAAAAATAGTTAATATCCATTACTCTCTAACGACATTTGAAACAAATAAACTATTAATTAGTTTACGATTTTAATTTACATGTACTATAAAAAGTTATTTTAAAATCTTCAGCATGATTGCATTGATTCTTAAAATCTTTCGGTAATGAAAAGATTTTTTGATGAAACTTTAACAAATTGTTTTATTTAATTTAAACATGCAATTTGCAAAAGTAGGTTTTAAAATGAAACAAGTTGTACCTATATTTCAAGTATAAACTTCAGATGAGGCGGCCATTGTGTTGTGGAGTATCCTCCGCAAGTCTAGTAAACCCACAAAACAAATAAAACAACGCTCGGCTGAACCTCAAATTGGACAAAGCTTTCAGTAGCCGTTGAGAGCCAGTAATGTGAAGCATTTCTGAAACCATTGTATTGCGTGTTTGTTTTCCCAAATTTATACAGTTATTAATTAGTGTCTGTTGTTTTACTATTTAAAAATTGTTATAGAGGTACCTACTTCGTGGTCGGCATAACGTAATTATGTTTTGCTTTTCAATCAAGAGGATAGTTGACTACATTTCGCATATTTTTAAACGGTTTTATTTAGCTCGACCCGTACGGAATTTGTTTGGGTCAAAATTAGAAATTGAAATTTAAGCACCGTGCCGTTGTCAGATTGATCTGAAATTTGGTACACACATTTAACTTAACTTAAAAGTTTTTAAACGGTTTTATTTCTCCTTTAAGTTTCATAGGAAGAGTACCTGACTACCTAAGTAAGTTGATAAAAATCAAAATACCTTAAAAACAACATGGTGTTATTATGGTGACATGTTATGCTAAATATATCGAAGCCTTGATCTACAAACGCAACACCCAAACTTACTGCTCAACGCTCTCTCATAATAAGAAAGAAAAAGAAACATAATTTGATAAATAAGATGAATGTAATTCGTAGATAGACATGGATTGCGGCGTTTTGGGATGATTTTAAACAGAACACAAAGAAGCTGACGACATAGCATATAAACTTAGTAGTAAACAGATATTTTTTAGTTTTTGCATTTTGTATCTAACAAGCCATGAATCTGTATTGATGACAAAATCCTCATTTCTTTATTCCCCTTGTCTGTGACATTTTTCGTAACTTTCTTTAAGTACTGTAATTTCACACTTAAGAAAACTTATTAGACCACTTGCGAGAGCCAAAATTGAAAAATACACAAAAGGATTTTTCCAATTTTGTCCGTACTAAATCCTAATGTCTGGCGTGCACTATATTCTGTGCCTTTAAGAGGTAGCCATTGCGCCGATGACCACCATTTTGTTTTATGTCAACTGCAGCGAATTCAACTTAAGTTTAGCAGTATCTTTACGGTCGCTTTTTCATAATCGTAAACGTTCAATTGCAAAGGACTATTGTTTTGATGTGTGTGATGAAAATAAGGATTTAGTACTTATTTTACAGATTTTCCCATACAACAGTTTATCGTAATATTGTCTATATTACGATAAACTGTATCCTAAACGACAACTGGATTAAACAACTGTATTACGATAAACTGGATACTAAATAAATAATTTGTGTAATGACTACTTTTGTCTGAATTTCAAATGTTGTAGCCGGTATTCAAATGTTTTATGAATTTTGCAGAGCGTAACGTCCTTGAAGTTTGGCGTAAATTAAGACTAAGAAGTGCTGTGATGTAGTATTCATAAGGAGACCCACAGGGTGCTACATTGTTATCACCTTATGGATACATTATTTATCCGAAGCGCCTAAAGTCTTTTTTTTCATTTGTCTACCAACATTTACAATATATAAAACACATTGTTAGAAAAGAATTAGCTACAACTTCTGCTTAAAAACTTAAATTTGATTTCGTAAACTTTTTGTACGGTTACGGTTGTTAATCCTTAAGTTTAAAAAGATCATTAAATTTGTACACAACTGATCACATGAATTTAAATAATATAAATTATAAATAATTGATATACCGTTTCGTAAAGGCATAGAGTTCTTAAATTTCAAAGTCCACTTCTTTGTAAGTACGTTTTGTCCTTGGCCGAATTCGTCGAATATGGGAGAGTACAGCTTTTGTATTGTTTTGTGATGTCTCTTTTACGAATGCCGTTGTAGGTGTGGCTAAGAATAATTTTATCTTTTTTATTCACTTTACACATGTTTAAGCTTTTGCAAGACTGTTGTTGACGTAAAAGGGCATTCAGAATCTTGTAACAAACTATATTTAAAACTAAATGTTATTTTTGTATGATCTCCATAAAGTTCTTCCGAGGGTACCTATAGCCAGACGAAACATACGTATGTTAAAAAACTGGAGTTAAACATACTGGAGTTTCTCGACACAGTGATTATTTCAGAATAAGTAGTTATTGTTATTTTCATTACGTCTTTAATACTGTTTGTATACTCAAATACGTGCTGAATATCAAACGTTAATTTATTAGCGTGAGAGAAATCTCACAATTTAAGATTTGATATTGTTCGTTAGCAGTAACCACTGCCTTAATTATCGAGGAGACTTATAGTGCTTCAATTTAATCACGCGCATATATTTCAATTAATTTGGCCGTGGGCAGATCAACTTTAATTATGATATTACCTCATTAAGACCGAAAATTACAACTTATAGCAAATTCAATCGTGTGCAATCTTAAACATTTATAGAATCTCACGGAAACGATAAAAATTAGGAAATCGGAGTTTTAAATTTCACTAATATATAGTTCATATGTATCGTTAATATATTATTATCTCTTATTTAAAATTAATTACAGAGCCACAGTATTTAATATGGCAAAAACTTGATGTAGGCGACTTGTCATATAATAAAAGGTAGATTCTTTACTAGTTGCTCTCATATTTGCTTTGATTTATTATAATTTGCCACTTCCATTTGATTATTGTTTCTTCATTAGCTAAAATTACACATGTTAAATAACAGAAAAGTTAATATTGCTTATTCAATCTTTATATAAACAATTTAGCTTCCGCATGTTTGTGTCCACAAAACTCAGAAACTAGCCGATGGATTAACCTAATTTTTCTTCATAACATAGTCAATGAACAGTAGGATGTTTGACTATACGTTTTTTTTTTTCGAAGTTCTAACGGAAATGAAAATAAAAAAGCCACAGCTAAGCCGCAAGCGTAAGCTTGGCCGAGGTCAGGTGGGTCTATGCTTTTAGTGGTAAAAATCTGTGATCGTAAACTACATACATATATGTCACCGAGGCAACAAACTACATTGATGGGAACGCACACCAATATCTGGCACTAAGTTGCTTTTTTATTTTTTTTATTTTAACAAAGTAACTGTACAGACTCGTGGTCCGTACTCTTTTTTGATTAACGTTTTTTTTAATTTTTCTTTTTGGGCTGTCACCGCCGCGTACATGAACCGGGCTGGTAGGCACTAAGTTGTTACAGTTTTTATAATAATAATAAAATATCTTTATTCACATAGGTCAGTTTACAATATAATGTTACAGGTATAATAGTCTTGTTTTAGCCTACGTGAGTATCAGCGGTATTAACCCCACACATTGGCGTCGTCAAGATATTCAGCAACAGTATAGTATGCTTTAGCCATAAGTTTACTTTTAACTTTTCGTTTAATTTCATCAATTGGCAAACTTATATCGACTGTGGGATTTTATTATACATGCGCACACTTTGCCCCATGAACGACCTGTTTACTTTTTGTAGACGAAACAATGGCGTAGTTAGTTTGTCCTTATTTCTAGTATTTAGTTTATATTTGTCACTATTCTTTAGATAATTATTAATATTATGTTTAACATACAAAATATTACAATAAATATATTGAGATGCAACAGTGGATTAATCTCTTTAAAAAGGTCTCTGAGTGTATTCCGGGCTCCGATGTTATAGATTGCTTGGACACCTCGTTTTTGAAGAATAAATATAGAGTTTATATCAGATGCATGTTTTTATGTTTAATTCCCATCACCTATTCGATCTACAAGTTCAAGGAAATTACAACGCCATTTCGGATCGTAGTGTGGCAGAATAATAAGAAACGTACATTTTCTCTCGAGCCACATCCACAAAAGAAAGTTAGCTTTCGTCTCCGTGTCATGTTTAATGTTATTTATCATAGCTCAGTCCTGCGCTGAGCAAACAATGCGAAGTATAAATCTCCAGTGCGACAAAATACGTGAGCGCCCACAAATTATTTTCACCGCTTGAGGCATTAAAATAATTTATGGGCATTGTTCAAATGCCACTGTATTTATGGTATGACGTTCATCATTGCAATTGACGGTTAAACATAACTCATCTACGCTTAGACTATGGTGACACGCATGTAAAGTTCGCCTGCAAACTAATCTGAATAGGAAGAAAAGAATACACGAAAGGAAAAAGGCATTAGGAAAGCCACATTGATCGTTCAAAATAAATGTAGTTACATTCTTAACGATTGACAGACTTTATTTTGTTGCCTGCACAGTATTTAGTGCATAATAACTAGAATTTGGCCAAATACACTAACATTCAAATATAGAATTTAATAATGAAAACGTTCATAGATGGGATATTGTCTCCCTCTTTTCTTTGTTTCATTAGCAGCGGTCACTGAAGAAACTTGCCCTCATATAATCCTACAAAATATTATATATAAATCGACTGACATTTAAATTGTATGTTATATGTAAGTCTGAAAAAACATATTTGAATATTTTTTAAATTTCTTCTATACGTTAGATATTCTGTGACAACTGTGTGAGTATTCATACATGCATCAAGTGTTCTTAACTTTTATTAGAAGCGGTATAAGAAACCGTTTGTCATTTATAACAGGACTCTCCCACTACTGCCATTACGTCACAATCGTTACGAACTTTCCACCGATGCCTACGTCATAAGAACATATATACATACATATATATATATTACTAGCCTCTCCTTCTAATAGTATGTTTTGTCTCTTTTAAATTAATTCAATCCATTCATATGCTTTGTGACCTTTACAAATGAACTTTACGTTACAGTTTTATACGTAAGGGTGTTCTAAAATTTTTTGTTTTAGAAAATTTAATAATTCGGTAAATATTGATGTTTAAAGAATATAAATAATACAATTTTAAAAAGTTATCCTCTATATGTGTGTTCATTTACTGTTGCGATTGTAAAGACACGCTTTATATATAAGCAAACAGGGCTCAAATGTGAGGCAGTGATTTAGAAAAATGCGATTTATCATCAGTTTGCGTTTACGTTATCTTAGAGGCAATCCTTTACACATCTTCATTTGAGGCGGCCACTGTTTCATATAAGTAAAAAACAAGTTTTCTAATTTAAAAAAACAATACTTATAAATTGATAAATATACGTATACTTTGAGCAATAAACATGATTAATATCAGATTAGAGATTTAAAATAGTGCAATATTTTTAGATTTAAGATGTCACAAATTGACGTTTAGTACAATTTGCACGTCACAACGATCAAAATGTTTCAAATGGAATAGAAGCATTGAAAATGCAATACGTAATTATGAATGACGTAAATAAATAACCACCTTTTTTTGACGAATTCAAAAAAGTAGAGTTTACTGTAATTAAAGAAATCTAAACTAATAAAACATTTTCTTAATGTCACATAATTAAATTAAACAATCAACCTACACATTAGCATCAGGTTTTGAAAGCAGGATTCTCAATTAAATTGAATTAAAAAAGAACTCCTGGATACTGCGCCGTCATAAAATCTGCAACAATTGTTATGTTATAATCCTTATGGTTTTTTCATGTTCTGCCAGTTCACTAGGCGTGTAACGGAGGTATCCAATGAATTTACGACGGAATAAAACCTTATTGCCTTCTTCAATAACAGCTGGTAAAATGAAGGAAAAATCAATCGCAGTTGTGGAATTTGGTATTTTCAATAGCGTACGTAGATAACGGTGGATTACAAAAAGAATTTTCTCACAAAGATCAAAATGAACAATACCATATTTTAGACCCATTTCTCCCTCCTGCCCTTATCCCCCCTATGTGGGGTCTTCCCAACAAGTCAATCAGGTTTTTAATGGTATTGGCTCATTTATTTGGCCGCCTATCTGACGCCAAATATATGCTAGGACCGTGATAACCCGTTGTCCAGGCGCTAGCTTTGAATTCAACATAACTTACGTCTAATTCTTTGTAATGTTTAATTATCTATTCTTATAATTCTTTAGGAATTGAGTAGGGATCCGGGTTAAGGCGTAAACTAATGCTAGAATTCATCGACTCTATATGTTAACTAAGTAAGAAGGGATCAAGTGGGGTTACCGTGCACCTACGGACAGTTTACTTGACAAGGGTGGCCTCCATTAATATAGCAAACAGCTGGAACTGTCGAGTGGTATTACACCGACAGTCCTGCCCAGAAATTTATAGAGCTACTCACCTAATTTCCATCTCCGCCTCTCCAGGTCCCACTGAAAACCAGTAATCGTGTGATTTAATGCTGGTGTGATGATAGTTAAATTTTGATTTTGATTTATTAGTCATTTGTTATCTTTTGAGTTTTATTTATGTATCAAATAAGCATTTCTTTCTTTATTTCTATGGTCTTTTTATTTTATTCTTGGTTTGGCGCTGTTTAAGAATAAGATACAATGAAGAAAAATAAATTTCATCTAAGTGCAGAGAAGATTTCAAGCATTTGCAAGATTTTATGTATGTAATAAGGTGGCAAGCGATAACAGCCACCGCCCATGGATCTTTGCAACACCCGTAGGGTTGCAGATGCGTTACCTTACTCACTACAAACCATACGCAAAAGTATAACACTTCCACTTCATGGTGGTCTTCTGTTTGGTCGTGGTACTAACATGGACCTGACGTGACCAATCATGCAACGGCGAACTGTTGCGTGGCGATACCACATTAAAAATAAATTTAAATAAGATTTACTCATTAGTATACACCATAGAATCGAACGCGCTACTATCACCAAAGTGATGTCACTGCCATCAATTAACATAAAACGGATATAATATCGATATGAATTGGTGCAATTGTGCTGAAAAGATTATCTTATATTGCATATCTTGACAATAATCTCTTGTATCTGTAAGCCGTATGGAAACATCCCAAATATCATACTCAATAATATGGTAGACATGTTATCCGTTTACAATGTTTTGTGATATTTACCATAGCTAACGAGATCTATCTTTCCTAACAAGTACCTACATTCAGAGTGCTAATTGTAAAATCATGTAAAGACGTTTAACAAATCATTCGAATGAGTTAATTTCACGTTAGACATGTCATTACTAACAATTTCTTGTATTTCTTCCTTTAATAGTGTTGATGTTTATTTCATTTCTAAGTTTCTTGTTTATGTAATAAACATTGCTTGAATTTAATGTATAAGAAATATTTTTTGTTTAAGTTATGGATTTTCAAGGACTACTGCATCGCAACCAGAGTTAAATTCGAACAGTCATTAGTCAGTAGTTGTCATAAACATGAAAATGTAGAAGTTGTGTCTTTGTGAGTGTAGTCTTTAAATTGTAAAATCTTTGTAGATAAATGAACAAAAAATTTTCGGCGCTGTGAGAATCGAACCTGCGTCTTCTGATTTCGCGGCCAGACGCTTTATCAACTAAGCTAGGTGGCCTCACGGCGGGTGTAGTAGTGTATTCTTTTTTAAAAGTATAAGGAAATACGCACATCCATGCATAAATTCATAGGATGATAAAAGTTAAAAGTAGCGGCCTTCAATTCTTAGACATCATATATCACTTACGATGTTTTCCTGAACCGCTAAACAATTGATAAACAAACCTTTTTAAATTAAATTACATCTCCCAATGTATTGGGGAACAGAAGGAAGATTGTAGCTGCCCTCACCCTAATGTTTGCCGTAAAATATCTATTCGACAACCTCAAGTCGGTAAAATATCGGTTGCTTCGGAGTCGGAATACTCGTAAACAAGCCCCGTGGGGCATAAATTTAACCATTTCACTTCTATACGGGCGTAATAAATATTCCAAAACGCCAAAAATTGGTACGAATAAACAATATGGTATTTTATTATATTTTATAAATTACTTATATAATTTGTTGTAAATATTTTAATAAAATAAGTATTCATAATATGTTCTTGCATATTCCCGTGACTCCCATCTTAGCAACAATAGCATGTTTATCTTTTTAATCTTCATGACGAGAAAGACTTAACTGATATTTTACAAAGTATGAAGTTGTGAGAAATTGCATTATTTTCTGAACGGGGACATATATTTAAAGCTTTTTAAGTGAGAAAAAATTACAAAAACTGTTACTTCCGAGTATAAGGGAAAGTTATTAAGGGAAAATTTATTTAAGCAACTTTTACAACAACCTTAAATAAAAGGGTATGTCTCGCGGAATAATACATTAAACATTAAAATATACGGATATGTACGAATGATTTTATACTATTTTTTTGCTAAAACTTTTGGGAATAAAATTAATTATATAAAAATACTAGATGTGTCTTCTTTAAACTGGTTTCATTTAGTGACTATTGGTAGTTTTAATGTTTGTACAAGAACTTGGAATGAGCCTAAATTGAAAACACTACTAATTTTACTGCAAAAGAAGTGATTAAAAAACTATATCAATAGATATCTCTCTCTTGGAGGTGCCTTATCCTATCTGATGTCGGCGACCACCTCACGGAACTCTTCTCTATTCTGCGCCAGTCTGCAAACACTGACGGCGTACTTGATGTCTGTCCATTTTTACAAATTGTCACTCCATGTTAATTTATTAGTTTTTTTCCTTTTCTCTGTTTTTCGTCTATTTTTCTTCAATTATATTTCTCAATGTGTTATATTTCTCATGCCTTTTTAATAAAAAAAAAAGTTAAAATATGAGACATTAAATTTCTATTTGTTACGTCGTTAATCTGGGAAAAAGCTGTACATGTGGAAGAATGTACTTAGTTTAGAGTCCGTAATCCTTATGAGTGCCCCGTGTTGGATTATCTAATCCCATTGCTTGCTCACAAAGCTGCGCACGTAACGTATTGTTTCAGCACAAGGGGACCGATATATTTCTTTTTTTACAAATAATCCCGTTATATGTGAATTCCAAAACAATCCGACAAACAATTGACGTAACAAATTCCTATCGAATGTACCTAGTGTGCCATGTGTAAACCTGTTGCAAAGGCAAGTAAGTATAAAACAAGTAAACTGACTTTCTACGTCGCCGTTTTTTTAGTCATGTCGTACTTAGAAAGTATAAACATTATTTTTAAATATTGGAAAAATATTTGGGCCCAATTAAAACGACTCGAAAGTGAACAGTGACAACAAAAAAGTTTAATTAAATGATTGCAAAAATTTCAATGAAAGCAAAAGACATAAAAAACAGATAAAAAGATAGATTTTTATAAAAATTTAAAAAGAAAATGCTGTCAGATATTCTCAATCTGTCGATTTTTAAAGTAAACCAGCCGTACAGTACTTTTACAGATTTTGAAAAAGGCACACAATTTTACTGTCGACCACGCAACTGTCTTCATTGCACGAATGGGTAGGTCCGTCTGGGGAAATACCACCACCTAACAGATGACCAGCGTGAAGTGGAGGTTTTAATCTTCTGCGTTTCGTCGTTTCGTGAGTGAGGTAGCCAGGGCCCCATTATAAAAATGTGGCGTCGCTTCTGCAACGCTATAGTGTTGCAAACATCTCTGGGCGGCGGTTATATAACTTAACGTTAGGTGAACCACCAGCTGGATTGCCTCATTGTAACATTAAAGAAATACTTAATTTAATATTGTGTTATACATGTAATCAAGTGGCGTAAAGATAATCTTGGATTTGGGTATGTCGATTGTTTTCATAATATGTAGTGTCTGGTTCCGTAAATTCCTATCCGCAATTTTCATAATACTTCTGAATTTTCAAATCTACTACTATATTCATGATCACGATGACTGAAGTATGTATTATCCTGTTATCAGTGTTCACCGGTCTACTGTCACCATGAAAATAATCTACTTTAGTCCGAGCTACGCAGTTAATGTTAACTAGTATTTAAAGTTTGGCCGTGGTGGCGGGTTATAGTTACGGATATGGTTTAATTTTATTATCGCAATTACATTTTCACAAGATCCGACATTATGACATCTAACGCCTCGACGAATTCTGCAATGGCCTCGAAACGTCGGGATAAAAATTTAATTTAAACGATATATCCTAAAATGAGGTCTATTCAATAATTTGTAATTTTCGCGTAAATATAATAAGACTAGTTAATCTGAATGAATGAATATTTGATTATTAATCATTTCACAAAATAATGCTTTTGCTATTTAAAAATAACTGCACGTGTACAAACTCTCATCCAATGCACTGTTAATTATTTCGGCCATTCAACTCAGTGGGTATATTTTTAAGTTGATGAAGTTACGCAATAAGTAAATACCGTAATGAAATAATGGTGCAAATTATGAATAAACATATGTGTAATTTGCATAATTAACGTGCGAAACCTAATTTATTAATTTACAATTATAGTTACAGTCACAAAAACGGGCTCAATCTCTCAAAGAAGCTCGCACCAAATTGAACATTTTCGATAAAGCCTATGAAAAAGGATTATTAAAGTATAAGTTCGGTAATGTTTGAAGTTAAATAATTACAAAAGTTAATAAATATATAATAATTTACACAGTTTCTATTTAAAGTATCAGTTTTTAAGAATGAAAAACTTATTAATCATACTATGAGCGTGGATTCTAGACATGGTTAAAATATTAATATTACTTAATCCCCGAAATCAGTCAGCCGGTTTGGCGTCTAGACCGCGGGCTTCATAAGTTTTAAATTAAAACAATACAATTTGTACCAGTGAGTTATAAATTAATGCGCATTATTTATTATTGCGAATATACCTATATATTATTTTAAATATAGTATATTTAATGCAAGTTTCAAGTTGAATGTGAGAATGGAATTTATTAGTTAACTCTTCCCACTTGATGCTAGAAATAAACGTGTTTAATAATTATTTCAATCAATAACAGATCTTACGATAGCATTAAGTTATTAAATATCGATGACATGTAATGACTGATTACGAAGTTCAACTTGGGTCCGAGCATTGGATCGGCAACAATTGATGTGCAAAGTTCGTACGTCGCATAGACTAATCCAACTACTGCCTTATATCACCCTAGTATAATAAGTACATTCAATGCGGTTGGGTCGCTTACTTTAACAATTTCATTATAAACTAAACTTAATTTTGATTGAGATACGGTTGAGATACGGTTGCCGGTCCGATTTATATCAAAATTAAATATTTTCAAATAATTTATGAAAAATTGCAGTAAACTGACTGCAATTAGCATTTATTTCTTCAATATTTAAAACAATGAAAATCCTAAATTCATTCAAAGTAGGATGACATTCTTGTTGCATATTAGGAATTATGATTACTTTAAAACATCAAATAATATTACGCTGATTTCTCCTTTATATAAAACCATTGTATTTTGATTAGATAGTTTAGCTGAAAGTTATTAAAAAGACTCGAAGAATTTTAAACCAATTTTAAGAATACGGGCTTATTGCGTATATTGTCTACATTTTACTTTCCCTCAAGTTTACTTAGCTTGGATCCTTTATCAAATTAGGATCCAAGAATTTTAATTTTAAATAATGCCAAACTTTTAGCGGTAATTTACTTTCAAGTAATATTTGATCATTTTAAAATTAAATTAATTTGTATGTTGGCTAATTGAAATCACCACATACTTCTATTTCTTAACAAAATATCTTTAAAACGCTTGATTACATTTTTCATTTATCTTTAACGGTTTCAAATCATAGAAACTTATTTACATAATATGAGGCAATATATAATATTAATTGAAATACGATGGATGAGGATTAGCGACTGTTGACGATGCGCCATAATCTATTTCCCCGGGATTTCGAATAGCCTATTAACACGTTAGTTGCTACGTCGGGATAAGACCTCTGTCACTTCATTTGGTAATTAACGCTATAATACCGTGGAAATTAATTAAGAGGAGATGGTATGAACTAGCACTAGAATTCATCGACAATGGATGCTAACTGCGTCAGAAAGGATTAATGGCGGATAACGAGGACCCCAGACCATTCACGTCAAGGGTGGCGTCCATTAATAAAGCAGGGCGCTAGGAACTACCGACTGGTAGCCAATATCTATAATCCGAAATTGATTGAATTAACTAATTAATGGTGTCTCTTCGACGCTGTCTTAATCAATAACGGTATAGAGTATAACGTATTAATTATTTACATTCTTTTTGTCATTTTTAGTCCCGATCTCGGCATGCATAGTAAGTACAAGGTATTGGCCAACATTTCGGAGGTATGTTAAAACTTTTTTACGTGGGTAAAATCTTTTATGGATTGCCGCCACCTTGTGGGTAGGCAGCAGGGGTATATGGGAGTTACGGGTTACCTACTAAAAACCCACGCTGCACCTGCGATGTCGCTTTTGCCGGGATCACGGGAACACGAGAACGCAATTTTCCGCGAACCCCGGCGTGACTGTGGCCTTCTCAGGCCTCCTCTCAGGTTAAAACCTATTTTAACCAAAAGCTGACATGTATAGCAACATGCATGAGATTAAACTAATTATTTTTCCAACGAAAGAAGAGAGAGAAATAATTGTATATGAAATTTGGCTTAGGTATTCGATAAAGAGCTGCCATAGCTTTAGACCTTAACGATTATTTCCGAACTTATTTCCGAAGCGTGGCAGGTTGCGCCATACACCGGCACCAATGTTAGATTACAAATCATTATTTTCATGCCATCAGGGTTCCAGCCCACGATTTAAAAATTCTAAATGTAATCTAGTAACTAGTAATTAGGTAAAAGAACTCAGCCAAAAACTGCTTAATACTTGATTCACGTGTCGAGCCGAACCCACCTAGGCGGAATAAGGGCAGGGGGATAGTGAAAATGATAAAAACACTATGTCATACCAAAACGCCGTAGTTCGCACCTAATTAATATTGGCCACTGGCCCCACTGCATTGAGTGGAATTGCCCAAGTCTTTCACTCAATAGCATAGCTAATAAGATGCGTGATGTTCGCGTTGCTAAACTAGGTCAGCCTTTCTTAATGTAAATATTACTATTTAGTGTGCTTATTGTGTATATGCCCTGAGATAAATATAGGTACTTACTGTAATTAATTCTTCTCTATAAATTTACTGAGATGAATTAATTTGATACATTATTAAATGTCTACACAAACCTTTTATCTTACCTAAACATATTTAACATCGTTATAATTAGTATTGGGTTACCTCTAATATTTTTCAATTAATATTAAGATTCGTAAGCTTTGAGTTGTTATCCTATGCGTAGTCATATCTTAAACATGTATCCGTTTGATAAGCCCAAGTTCAATTGTGGCTGTATGTTTTTGACGGTCGATATTAATCGTAAACAAGCATTGTGGGCATAAATATCGACGTTAAAATATCATTAACATACGGGCACAATAAATTTTGGTATCGCCAAATATTGCTAAGAACAAGTATAATTTTTAACAAAAATAATCGACTTCAATCAGAAAATTAAAAACATTGTTAATACCTATAACATTAAATGGTGGCACTTGATTTCTCTGGGATGCCATCATCAGATCCGGGTTTCCTTATCATGTGTGTACCACCCTTAGGATATATCCTTTCCGACAAAAAAGAATCATTAAAATCGTTTCATTAACGACGAAGTTATCCACGAACACACATAAATATATATATATATATATATATATATATACGCGACAATAAATGAACACACATTTAGAGGATAAATTTTTAAAATTGTATTAAACATTTACATTCTTTAGACATCAATATTTACCGAGTTATAAAATTTTCCAAAACAAACAATTATAGAACATCCCCTTACGTATAAAACTGTAACGTAAAGTTCATTTGTAAAGGTCACAAAGCATATGACAAAACATACTGTTAGAAGGAGAGGCTTATAATGTGACGGTGTGGCGCGAGTTGTATAGGATGTTACAAATTTTAGCGTTAGACGTGTGTTCATTTATTGTCGCGATGGTAACGACACGCTGTATATATATATACGGTCGAATTGAGAAACCTCCTCCTTTTTTGAAGTCGGTTAATAATATAACCATTAAGTTTTTTCTTAAGATTAAGTGTTTATGATTCGACAATTGTGTTTTATCCTAAGTGGAGAGATTAGAATTTTAAAAATAAAAAAACGACTACAAAAATAATGAAAAAATAAAATGGTTTCGTCGTAATGAAATATTAAACTTATTACTAGAAATATTTTATATGTGGTTTTGGCATTGGTTGATTAAACCATTGTTTATTCCTTAATAAAAGATATTTATTTGATTAAACTTCATTTTGATCATTATTTTTGATCTTGAATACAATTCGAAAATTAATAAGAGTAGTGTAGTAGGAGTAGATAAGTAAATTATTAATTTAATCTGTTTTTATTAAATTAATTAAATTAAGTTTAAATATAAATTAATTAAATTATATTTAAATTAGAAATAATAAAAAAGAAAAAAAACGAATTAAAATTGATAAACCAGAAATAGATTTAAATAATTTAAATTAAAAACTAAATTAAATTAATTTCATTATTACATACAAAACAAATCACTATTAATAACCTCTCTACAGAGTAAAGGCCTCCTTCATTTTTCTCCACTTATCTCTCTCTTTTGCTATTTCCAGCAGTCATTTCCCACTAATTACAGTATTTCGTCGAGCCACCTCTCCATTAATCTACCTTTTTTATCTTTTTTGTCCATCTATCGTTGTCCATACGTGAAACATGGCCAGTCCATTTCCATTTTAGTTTTTTTACGGTGTTGTAGAGCATCTACAACTTTTGTTGTATTTCTTGTTATAAATAATGTTGTATCTTGAGCAACTTGCAAATTTTCGGGGTAATAACAAAAAAATATGTTTCTAAAATATTCGCCGTATTGCCGCGTGATGGACTCTGACGTAATACCCTCTGTAAAGAGGAGGCCTTTGTCCAACAGTGGGACATTTATAGGCTGTAATTTCGCTTTACTTTTGCTTTTACTAGCTTAGTTAGTAATAATGGAATAATTATTAGTGGAAAAGATAAAGTTACCATTTGCGAATAATAATGAATTGTTGCCTTCTCTAGAATATCTTCTTTCCACGAAAACACGTATAGCAGCTACATTAAAATATGTATTCTTTTAAGTAAATCGACAAATTCCTTTTGTCAATTATTAAGTACTTATATTTCTGCCGAGTTGTGTTACAATTTGTACTAAATTTTTTGCTCTTGTCGTGAACATTCACCCTTCTTGAAACTTTCATCTCGACCGCAGCCGAGTAATTTCCCAACGGTCAAAAAACTGAATTAATAATGTCTTATGCTATGCCAAGAAAATTCTTAAGGAAACAAGTGAACGGGCCTTAATTGATTTCACGTCTCGAACTTTTTTAATTCTCATGTAATTAAAACCATCATATGAAGCTGGATTTCAGAACGTATTAATTTTTTTGAAAACCTAGTTACTGTTAAATGTGTTCCTAACATTTTAACTCTTAACAAAATATTGACGTTTATTATTTTAATGCGGTAAATCGAGTAAAAATAAACAAGAAATGAAATATGAGAGCCTAATCGCAAATTCACAATTTGATTCATTACTTGTTGACAGTTTTTGTATTTTGTTATGTTCTAGCAATAAATGTTTTTTTTTCTTTTGTAGACTTGTAAGTTGAACCATAGAGTATTAAGTATAGAATTATGCGTGTTGGCATGTGGATTTTTTTTCAAACCCTCCAATTTTAGAAACCCTGTGACCTTTTTCGTCACGATTACAAAAGACGACTTGGCTTTGATCCCTTGGGAGCAAGGCCGGGTTTGGGACGCTAATTGTTTGAACGCATTGGCAGCCTTTCTCCTAAGAGGCACTCGTACTCGTATTTGCTCTCTTTGCTGTGGAAGCTAGGTCCGTGGAGAATACACAACAGAATTTTTGAGAGAATTTTATCTTAAACTCGCTTTTGCGGCTGCTAACAAGAGGGAAGGTTCTTTGCTCGCTCAAAGATTAAGTATAAATATTTAGCGAGGAAATGCACATGGCAATTTTGGCAATATGCCGCGTTGATTAGATTTCTTAAATATTTTGGAAGTGTTTGTAAATATATTAATTTTACATAATATTAAAATTTCAATCTAAGTTTTGTATTGATACTTGTATATTGATTAACTCTCAGTAAATGGTTGTAAAGAAACATCAATTTAATGCAA
This sequence comes from Iphiclides podalirius, assembly GCA_933534255.1. NCBI lineage: Eukaryota > Metazoa > Arthropoda > Insecta > Lepidoptera > Papilionidae > Iphiclides > Iphiclides podalirius. Next base: position 152,172 of record OW152825.1, on the reverse strand, counting down.
GTGAAAAGATACCAATTTTGCTTAAAATATTATGTGCCAACGCCAGGATACTCTCTTACAAAGCACAAACAGTGCTTTAACTTTAACTTGTGTACAGTGTACAGTTCAGTTTGCATTAAATCCGATAAGTGTTGGTTTACGAAATATGTGTGGGCACTCATAAACAGCCCTTGTAATCAATAAACATTAGCTTAACTGATTAAAGGACAAGGACCCTATCAAATAGATTATATGGTCCATCTGAAGTGTTGCAGTACTTAAAACTTTCGACGATTTACTTTAATCTTAGTTGCGATACTTTCTAGATTATACTAGATTTATTCATGATGTTGCAAACGGTATGGTCTTGGTCTTGGATATTGCAAAACATGCTACCAGTTTCCTTTCAACATTTTCCGAATTTTCAGCAAGGACATTTGCAATTGCTTATTAGATGCACTTCACATCTATTCCCGTTTCACCAACATTGCAGCCTTGGAATGCCTAGCATTATAGAAACCACATTGCGTGGCCGATGACCTACTTCGCACGCACCAAACGCTATCCACATTGCATTGTATCCAGTAAGGCGGTGCCACATCTTGCTTACTGGGCACCTGTCCATTATCCATTTATTTATTAATATCCGTTAGTATCCTCCTTTTAGATAACCTTAAAAATGTTTTGATAAAAAATTAATCCCTTACGCTTTTAATCCTAAAGGGTTGGACAGAGGCACAACACTAGTCACACTACTATTAAAATTGTTATTATATTATTCCAAAATGACCGATATTGAGTTTTAGTCGTATAGGTTGTTGCAGATAGTTCTCTGGCGTGTTTGAGGGGTTGTTATTCAAATTTCTTAAAATTCCTACAATTAAGTGTTTCTTATTTTTACATTAAGCATGACCTAGTTGTGACCCAGCTGTTGGTATACTGTACCGGCGAGGTTTATTCTTTAAGAAAAAAAAATAGTCGGAAGATTCGTTCTCCTTGGACACCCAAAGGAACTGCATGTGCGTAAATTGTGCGTTCATTATTAAATAATTTGATATGCTTTTCTATCATGTTATAGTGAGAGTGACGAGAAGCATGATATGGCCGTGAATTAACGCCTGTGCGCTGGCAATGGATGAGTCACGCCCGAATTCATCGCGTCGGACTACAAAGTATTTTAAGAAAATTGCGTTTCTACGAACACTTTTAACAACCGTTAACTCGGCATGAAAAAATTAAAACTTTTAACAAATAAAACTAAAATGTCGTTATAATTATTCATATGAAGAAAATGGAGTACTCTGACAGTATATCTCATAGTAGCAACAATTACAATTTCAGTTTATTTAAACATATTTCTAATACAATAACATTACATTATTATATTATGACAATGTTACAATTTTAACATACCATCTTTTACTTGCTACAATTAATTTGCGAACATTTGTATTTTACACGACTCAGTTATTTTTCAACCCATAGTTGCGCCGCAATAGCAGTAAAAAAACGAAAATTGCTCTTTGAAGACGACATTTGGCGCGAATATTCCAACTGCAAATTTTAATTTAGAACATTGTAGAACGTTCTCGAAAGCTGCGGCGGCGAAGGCGCACGAGGGAATACGGATATTTATTCATTTGTTTTTTTTTAAACCGCACATTAAACAAGGGCAAACGTTCCATTGTGTATTGTACCGTTGTTGGCAGAAAAAAAATCCTCAAGCTATACTCCTCATATATATATTTTAGGGAGTGGGTGGTTAACTTGGTAATGATAGACATATTTGTATATATCAGCTTTCTTTTTATGGACTTGTGGGAAATTAAAGATTACAATTACACACTACGTATGCGCCGTCGTGGGGGCGTGGAGGTCATCTCGGACTCGCACCAACCACTTCCGCAGTTCGGTAGAACGGCGTATCGCAATACAGACACTCCTCTTCTGCGCCGTTCCACCATTACTGCATTAACGGTGAAGCCATACCGTGTTGCAGGGGATAGGTAGAGCGGCAAGAAGCAGTACCACCGCCATTCCTTATCCCTCGCAACTCCATCTTGGTGACAAAGGAAAAGAAGCTCCTCCTCTGGGTGACCAGGACACGATTATCAAGTATGTTTAAATTCACCATAAGTTCACTTCGATATTGAAACAAATTTTCAAGGAAATAGTTCTTGCTCGGTAGAATTTAAAATTTTTACTCTACTTTTTTAAAAGGTGGAGAGGTTGTTGAGTGTTGGAATTTTGTAAGAATAAGAAAAATTATGTGCTTTCATTTCACTGATATCAACCTACTATATAAGTCACTAGCTGTTAACTGCGGGTTCGCCCGCCCTGCCGCTGAATTTTTTCCTACTTAATTGCACTTATTATTACCTATATTTTGGTCAATTCACACAATATATTTATAAATTATTCTGATGTATAATCTATACTATTGTGAAATTTCATTCAAATCTATTCAGTAGTATTTGCGTAAAGAGTAACAAACATCCATACATACGCGTTAAAAATATTAGTAAGGATTAATGACGACTGATTTCGTTTTGAATCATAGTTGGGAAAAATTATAGCAATTACAATAGATACAGTTCCTATTCTTTTTAAAAACATTGCCCTTACTTTAAGATAACATTATCCTGTGTTGTTAGGGCGATTAACAAATATAAATATCACATGGACACAATATATGTCGCGCAAATAGCTGTGTGTGTGTGGGAACCAGACCCTCGATCCCCGGCGACGAAGCCGATACCGTGGCAACTCCAGTTCCACTTGTCATACCAGCATCTAAACAATGAGCTGCAGCTTCCATGAATGTCTTTTGCATTATCGAAATCGCAACACGTGACCAATGACCTACTTTGCACGAATCATTCTCACCCACGCTACACTGTATCCGCCGAGCACTAGCATACTGTGATTGTGCCTATTATTAACTTTTATTTATGCGAAAAGTTGCCAAACGAGCGGACGGTTCACCTGATGGTAAGTGAATACCGCCGCCCATGGACGTCTGCTACACCCGAGGGTTACAGTTGCGTTGACAACCTTTTGATAATTGGACTCCATCTAGACGAAACGAGAAAGTATTTGCCATACTTCCACTTTACGCTGGTCTTCTGTGAGGTCGTGGTACTTACCCGGACGGGCCTGCCCATTCGTGTAACAGCCGAGGCTGCTGCGTGGCCCTACCACCGTTAAAGATTGCAGATAATGTGGTGGACTATGCCCTAATACCCTCTGTACAGAATAAGACTTTGCACAGATATAGGCTGCTACTTTACTTTTTTTAATAAATCCGAAAGGCGTCGAAAGGCGACCTTAAAGATTTTCGATTAAAAACTGGACATTTTTATGGCTCATTAATGTTACTGATGCGTGAAACACTGCAGCGTCCTATGTATGAAAGAGAGTCGTCGGTGGACAATAGATTCAAAAAACTCTAGACACGCGTTCCGACTTTTACCTCATTGTAACCATTATTGATATCTTGGTTTGATTTGAAGCTAGAACTGCGAAAACGCAAAAAGAGCAAAGAGCGACCGTGAATGGAACACCTGACGGCAGTTGAGCTGGGCGGTGGATGAGTCATGGGCTTATTCGTGTATAGGATGAATGTGTAACAATCAAATATTTTTAGATCGAGGTGATACGTGTGTTTGTAATCTACTTAGATCTCACGTGTCGGCCATGTATTATAGAGCTGAGAAAGAAAATGAGAAAAAGAATATTCTTTGTTTTACGTGCTAATTAATTCTTGTTAAATTATTTTAATGCAAACGTATACTATGTAATCTTTCTTATCTCTCCTATACCAATTTTATTTATTTTTACTCATGACAGCATTTCTCTGTTTTTAAACTCATTTACTCTTATTGCTTTTCTGTATTCAACGCTGTGTCAATGAGAGCTGTGAATCTCATGAATATATTATTTTGTGTACGGCACTCGACACGACCACGTGAAATGTGACTTTAATTTGTTTCGTCTGGTGTTATTTATCGCAATGAGGCTATACGATGTTTTTTTTTGTTTTGCAATGCTCATGGCGATATTCCCCGGCGACCGAGAACAGGAAATTTTCATTAGCTCCAATTCTTTCAAAGTAATTTTTCTACAGTCAATGATAAATTTCGATATGTACAAAGTCTCTTCCCTAAATGATGGAACTGGGATGTGGATAATTTTATTACTTAAAAGTTTTATTGTCTCTAAAATGTAGTGCTCCGCAATAATCTTATTGCTATTCATTAAGATTTCATAATAAAGTGAGATTGGATAGTTGTGCCTAGCTCGCTTGTTTATTAACTAGCAAAGATATCTGACTTTGCGTAGGCTGTCATAATTTATATGGTTAAGGTTCCTTCATATACAACATTTCATTTATTTTGTCATTTTGTATGTGCTTCTTGAACTATTAGTACGAATTTTCCTATTTTTTTTTTTCAAAAGATAAGCAATACCGAAATAATCAAGGCTTGATTAAAAATGTAAATTATATGTTCGTCCTAGAATACTGACACATAGTAGAATTCACTGTGATGATTCAATGTAGTGTTTATTGCACCCATTTTAATTGTTAAAAATATTGAAGCCAAATTAAACTAATTGTAATAAAGAAAAAAAAAAACGCCGTGGTGAGTTTACTAATATAACGAATAGAAACAAAACAACACTCAATGAAAATGGAACAATGGCTTTGAAATTGGGTAATTCATTTGCCGAATGAATAGGATCCTAGAGTAATTGAGTCCATTATGAGGAAAATCAAGAGAGAATTATATAATTATGTTATATATGAATCTATCTATCAGTGTAATAATGTAAGAGTCATTGTGATTATATCTACGTGTTAATCTTTTAACACCATGACTGCGATCTTGCAATGCCGGTTATTAAAAACTAACAGCATGTATGACAAATATAGAACATATTATTATAAAAATGTTAAATAAACAGTATTTTTAGAAAACAAACCTATTCTTGTGAACGCTAAATGACATGCATGATATATATAAAACGCAATCTGACAAATCGATCACTGAAGTAATTATTTATGTGTAATAAAATAGCATTTTCGTTTCGGACAGATTTTCATTATTCATTCAAGAGTCAAAAGGAATATTACGATTGATGACGTCATAAATCTTTTATCAAATCTTGTTCCTAACTTCGCGAGCTTTCAGACTTCTTATGAGCTTTTCTTTCAACGATGCTTGCAATTTTCATCAGGACAGCAATAAAGTCGCGACTGCTACAGTTAGATGAGAAATTTAAAAAATATAACTTAATTTTAAGGAGATATAAATATTTTAAAGTGATGGGGCAGTTACATATCTTCCACTGCTTGCTTTCATTCACCAATTCAATAGCGACGATACAATGAAAAAACGTGGTCCTTTTGGTCTTTCAGGCAGATGTTTCTGTGTAACTGTTAATGAAAACGTTTTCGAGTAACTACTCGAAAGTAAAATATCTCACATCACCATCACCGCTACGCAACACGATCCCGAGGCGTAAGCATCCATAGTCTTCCCGCACACCTGCATAGGTAGTCACTGCATCTAGTGGCTTTATCCTTAATTATAACATTTTGCTACCTTTATTTTTTTGGGGTTATACTTTGTGGGGCGTTTGGAAAAAATCCGACCTCCAAAAAGCGATATCATGCTTCATTGCCATGATGATGCCATGTAGTTGCTTGCTTCGTAACCAATAACTTTTTGACATTTACCAATAATTCAAGTTATTTGAATAAATCGTTATCAATTGCACTTAATGTCTTTACGTTAAAGAAAACGTTCGTACGTAAAAATGTACACATTTTTGTTTCTCTTTCTTTTTATTTTTATTTTATGATATACATTTGTTATAATATTTAAAAAATTACGATAACCACACTAATACATAATGCGGGAAGTCGATGGATACGGGTGGCTCAAGATCGTGCTTCGATGCAGTATGTGGGGGAGGTCTATTTTCAGCAGTGGAAACAGGCTGAAATGATGGTGGTGATTGTTAGCTTTACTTAGTTTTATCGAGCTAAGAAGGTAGAAATATAAATACTTTTACCAAATCACCGTAGTTTCACTTTGCACAAAATAAAACTGGTATAATCACTTTAATATCACTAATGAAACACCACTAACGTTTTAATTTGTGATACCGATTGGGCAGCACTATCGCGTATACTTCTTGTTGTCAGCCAGAGAAAAGACCATGAAATGCTTCGTGCAGCTTCATTTATATCCATAGAATGACACTTCTTTTAGTGTTGACAGCATGATGATGATTACCATATAATATTAAGGTTTTATAAAGGATTTAATTAATCTACTCATTCCATTTCCTGTGACGAAATAAACACAGTTTAAACATGAATCAAATGTGGGCTTAGTCAAAGTCATTTCTGAATAACTATCCTGACAATATTTTCACGTAATTTAAGGTATATTCTGAGAGGTTGATTTCATTACAGTTATGCTTTTTCATACTAAGGAATGAAAAATAAATGACTGTACTTCAAACATCGTGGAGCTGCAGACAATCGCCGTGGATAAAAAATATACGTAAGTGAAGACTTAAAAATACTCTGTTTTAAAAAATTCACAATGATAAAAAGCAAGATGAAGTTGGTCGAGAACTGAATAATCCTATGTTATGCATTAACTGACCGCTTCCTTCGTCTTTGCCTACGTGAAATTTAACAGCTTATTTGAATTTAATCGCTTCTTTGAATTGCTGAAAAGTTTAATAATTATTTTAAACAAATTATTGTTTTTCCACCAAGCGATTTAGTTTTAATCAACTGGTTGTATTGAATGACATGGCTATGTCGCTTTAGTGTTATAATATAATATTTGTTATAAAAGTAATAGGTCCTTTAATTTGCATAATATTGTGTAATTATATTATGTTTTATTATTTATACAGAGATTTACTTACAGCAAGTAAAAATATGATTTATTACGTTAATAATCAGTGTTTTGCATTAAAAATTGTTGTATTGAATTAAAAGAATTAAAATGATAAAAACAGTAAAGTAACAGCCTATACATGTCCCACTGCTGGGCAAAGGCCTCCTCTATACAGAGGGTATCAGGGCATAATCCACCACGCGGCCCCACTGCGGATTGGCGGACTTCACATATCTTCGAAATGTTTTTTTGTTGTTATTATTCTGAGAATTTCCTCAAGATGTTTGCCTTCATCGCAGAGCACGTGATAAGTCAGCACGTAAAATCAAAAATTTCGTTGGTGCCAGCACTGAGATCGAGAAACTCTCGAGTACAAATAATTAAAGACGAGCGCACGGACACTGAGCTGTCGCTGCTCAATAAATGATATGTTAAAAATCACGCTCACGGTTCTTCTTAACTTTACTGTCTGATACATATCGACGCCTTCAAGCAACGAGTGATAAAAATGTATGACACATCTTTTCCTTTATGAAATTACAGACAGATAAAATATTTAATACTAGCGGCTCACCCCGGCTTCGCACGGGTATTTAACAAAAAGTTATCATACACACACATAAAACCTTACGAATATTTCGTCTTTGGTGAATAATTTTATGAATTTCTTCATCTTTTAATGAAATACCCTTGAAATTACGTCATGAAGATCGAAAGACCGCTGACCACATAATGGTTCCGCTTTAATTACGGAACATTCGGGGTTACACGTAAAAGTGACAAATAAGTTTGGTCTCCCATAGCTTCGGACATAAATCATCGCATCTATGGTTTTTTAATGCAGATAACTCGGAGAACCCGTAAATGAATATGACGTTGCAAATTACGCGTTGACCGATATTTGATGGGCCAATGTCTTAATTTAAGGCGTCTCTAAGATGAATGTTTCACCAGCCCTCAGTCTCTGGTGATCACGACATCATAATTATGTAATTCAATCTTTCTGATATCTTTTTGCCATCATATCGACAATATATTGAATAAAAACCGGCCAAGTGCGAGTCGGACTCGCACACGAAGGTTTCCGTACCGACCTCACAGAAGACCGCGTAAAATAGAAGTGTTATACTTCTACATTTCGTCTGGTGAGAGAGGTAACCGTTGCCCACTTCTTTAATGTTGGCAACACAGTTGTTATCACTTAACATCAGAGGAACCGGCAGCTCGTTTGCCACTCTATCACATTAAAAAAATCATGTTTTAATACCTTTATTCAATAGAAGTATAGAAGTATTACACTTACATATTGTCAAAAACATTAATACTGTAAACATTATCTATACAAACGACAAAAAAATCATGTCTATTTTATGGGAGCCCCGCTTATTTGTACGTTTTTGTTTTTTTAGTATTTCTTGTTATAGCGGCAACAGAAATACATCGTTTATGAAAATTTCCACTGTCTAACTATCACGGTTCATGAGATACAGCCTGGTGACATATGGGCAGACATACGGACATACAGACAGTCAGCGGAGTCTTAGTAATAGGGTGCGATTTTGCCCCTTGGTTACGGAACCCTAATAAGTCCCAGTAATAATGCAATGGATTAGAACAGGTAGCTCTAACCATCAACCTAAATGCATAAAATTTTATGCATGTCACAGTTTTGTTACGCACAGTACCTTGCCGAGGAGTAGTCAAATATTAACCGTCGTCTCCTATTACGACTATTAAGAAATATTTTAGTGGATCATACAATCTGTGTAACTCAGAGATCTTTTTAAATTGGACGTGTCTACCGTGAAACACTATACCTCTGGGGCCTTTTTAGGATTCCGTACCCAAAGGGTAAAACGGGAGCCTAAGACTCCGCTGTCTGTTTGTCCCTCTGTCAATAAGCTATATCTCATGAACCGTGATAGTTACACAGTTGAAATTTGATCTGGGTATTTGTTTTCCAAGGAGGGTTGACGTCAGGCAGGCGGCTGGTTGTAAAAATATAGCCAAAACCGCTAACAACATGATTCATATTGTGCCGAACCCACCTAGGAGGCAGGAGGATGATGATTGTTGTATATTGATGATACTTGTATACTTGTCCCTCTATTTTAAAAGTTCGCGTCAAACGAAGTCATTTGAAAAGGGCTATTGCACTTTCGGATGTTGGTTAAAAATGTCCAGATGGTGATTGATTATTTGTCAAAAGATTTTTATTGGCTGTGCTCCTCAATATTGGGGAGACTAACTTTTCCAGAAGCACAGCACATACCGTTTTTGGTTCATCGACCCATTTTTGGCAGAACACTTACAGCAGATCTTATTCATTGCTCCGATTTGGACGGAAGACTGTTGAGCTTAATGCATTAATGCTGATCTGTTACTGTGAGCTAAAAGTCGATTACGAACTCTAGTCGTTGACGTTTGTTGTCGTTCCCAACGCCTACGAGATGAGAGAGAAAGACACTCTCTCATCTCGTAGGCGTTGGGAACGCTGAGAGCTCGATTCCCGAGTGTGAATTTGTATATTTATATTATTTTGCTCTTTAAGCCGCTCTACTTGACTCTCTCTGACTTGTAAGACGACTTACACTTTCCGGTAAAGATTCTTCATTACGGCGTATTTTTGATGACCTCGCCTGGGAACTATTTCTAAAAAGATGAGATCTTGATCTTTTGGCCATTTTAAAATGATAAAAAATTAAACTGCCTTTGTACTTAAATATTTGCTACCAGCTGTTAAACAGGAATTACCAGTATAAATGTGATTGAAAAATTATAAGAACCACTAAGTCAGTCACTAAGCTGTTTGGATAGTTAAATTACAATATACTAACATTTTTAAACTTGTGATAACTTTCGAATGGAATGTCTGAATTTAATAATTCGAAAAGTAATATAAAGCTATTGAAACAGTCTTTAATATGAAGTAATTTATTTTTATAAGGATTAATACCAAGATACAAATAAAGTGCCTTTTCTATCGGCGGCATTTCAATCAAAATTTTAAAATAAAAGAACACTTATTGTGGCATAACTATAATAGTTAGACATATTCTCTCGCGACACTTTTTGTAAATAATGATGTGTTCTGCAAATTCGTAGTACATTGTTTAATTCTATCATCAATAGTTTTCACAGCGCACGCGATGTAAAGAATATTTTAGGTAATTTTTGTACACTTTGGGTTACATTGTTGAAGTTTTAGTAAGGATCCCCATTTCTTTGAAAATATAATATAGCCTATATCAAGCGGGAATAATGTAGCTTCCCAACAGTGAAAGAATTTTTAAAATCGGTTCAGTAGTTTCGGAGTCTATTCAATACATACAAACAAACAAATCTTTCCTCTTTATAATATAGAAGATTATTCTACCTTTGATATTCGACAGCGGTTTTCGCGTCTAGACTTTGCGCCGTCTTTACATGTCTAGAATATAAACCGCACTATCTGTATAGTTGAAAATAATTGAAAAATTTGAAAAATAAACGGTGTATGCTATATTACCTTGGTTAATATAATATGCAGTAGACATTCAAGGATTAAAGTTAAAACTTTGGCCTTAAATGATTTATTACTTTGGATTTTATTTTTTGTACTTGTGTATTTTTCTTACTCTATTAAAATACTACTCAAAATCTTAGGGTCGAATGTCAAATCCGTGCTGCTCTACGGGTGCGAAAAGTGGAGGGTAACAAAGAACATCTCACGCCAAAATCCGAGCTTTTGTCATGCCGATGCCTTCGTCGCATACTCGGATTTAACTGGCCCGAGACCATCTCCAACATAGAACTGTTGGAAAGAAGCCTCGAGAGCCCGATTGACCGCCTGATCAAGCGTCGCAAGTGGAAATGGATTGGTCACACGCTCCGGAGAGGTTCCGATCACATTTCTAAAGAAGCATTGGATTGGAATCCACAAGGAAACCGTCGTGTCGTGTGAAGGTGGCCGTCCCCAGCAAACTTGGCATCGCACCGTATTCGCAAAAGCAGCGAGCATCGGACTGACATGGAGCGAGGTGAAGCGTGAAGCGCAAGATCGTTCGCGATGGCGATCTACTGTGATTGGTGATCAGATTTGGCGATCTGCCCCAGCTAGGGGACATAGGATTTTAAGTGTAGTAAGTGATTAAATAAAATACTACAGCTCTCGAAGCCTTCGTATCTAGCAAGTTCTTGCATGTATAGCAGCGGTTTGATAAAACGAACACTTACATAAAAGTAAAAGTAATGTAAAGTAACAGCCTATACATATCAGCCTATACAACGTATTAGGACATAGTCCAGCATGCGTTTCCACTTCGGAGTGGGGGACTTCAAAAATATCGTCGTAATTTTTTCGACATTTTTTACTTTAACAAAAATCATTTTAACGTATCTTCTCGTAATCATATTTAATCGAAATTTATTTTCACAAAGAAATCGATTATACTAACCATACCCTACCACAATCATTTAAACCCAATCTATTTTATAGATTGGATTGTAATTATATTGTTGATGAAATTTCCATTTATATCAAAAAAAATTATATATGCTTTATTGAACACCATAAACATATATGAGAAATGTTACAAAAATAACTTATAAGGTAGTAACAATAAGGCGGTCTTATCGCTAAAAAGCGATCTCTTCCAGACAACCTTGTGGCTAAAAGTACAAGTAAATATTAATCCTATAAGAATTGATATGTGAAGCTTGTTAAGTACATGAACTATTTGAAGAACTACTTTATATAACAAGTGAGTGTGATATCTAGATTCAGTGCGGTTGGCTCGCTAACTTCAGCAAATTAGATTAAAGTTGAGATTCAATTTTGACTCAAACATGCTAGAAACAGGCCGGTCCAAATTAAATCTCGCTTCGATAATTTCACTAAACTGTATCCCAATTCCGCATCAAATTTTCTGAGAGAACGAAACTGAATAAATACGTCGATCTATGTATAACTTACGTTATAATCTTATATGCAAAATCTATTGTCAATAATTTTCCTTGATAATTTGCAGACTTCACGCACGTTACAGGGATAAGAATCATTTATATCTATATAATTGGCGCGAAACCAGAAAAAGCGGGTTCGAATCCCGCAGTGCCGAAAGTTTTTGTTCATTTCTATATAAAATTTATAATTTAAAATCATTTACGTTATTATGTTTCGTTGTTTAGAGAATCAAAAAAATAATGAAGTAAAATGAAAAAAAAAAAAAAAAAAAAAAAAATGCGTCTAATGTTCTGGTTGTGGGAGACGCGAACGTTTCGAAAAATTAAAAACGACAGAGCAGGAAACATACCCTTCCGGGTATGAGGGGAAAGGGATATGTAAAGCATTATTCACTTGGTGTCATTTTTCACTTGTAATCACTAGTTATAAAACAGTTAAAGGTTAATAGCTCTTAATTGGCGTTGATGTAAACTTTTAATTTGATAGTATAATGCAAAAAAAATTATGATTCCATATAATAAAACGGCGTGTATTAAATAAAAAAAATCATCTAAATTTCAGAAAAAAAATTGTACTTGTTGTTGACAGTAAACTAGTAGATACTGAATCCGTGTGTTCGTGAACCGTAAAGTAAATGATACTAAAACTATTGACACTGAGAACATCTAAAAATGAAGAGAAACTTAGTTATAGCTACGGGACCCAGGATTTAAAACCATAATTAACTCTTACAAGTACACTCTCACATGTACACTGACCCAGAAAGCGTTTCACTTGCAACTTAATTAGACCGCATCTCGTCGTCATTATTTTTTTTCTTTCCTCCACGAAACGAACGCAAGCCTAATGATGATGGAATACAAACATGGGGTTTCATAAAATTACGTCATCACATTACATTCGCAAAAATATCGAAAAAAGTTTTTTAATCTAATAACTCACAGGTGACTGACATGTACGTATAATTCGTAAATGTACAAAATTTTCTTCCGTTTGAAGTATGTTTTGAACAAAAAATAACAGACATCATTTGTTAATCATGTGACAATGACCACAACCCTGATGTGTGGTCGGTGCAAACTTTAATGTGGGTGTTGCGTGCAACGAAAGTGCATGCGAACTATGTTTGAGATTATTAAGACCGAGGAAATTGGGGTCAAAAGAATTGAAACAATTGTTAATGTCATATAACATATATCCAACGCATGTTCTTGTAAGAAATACTTCTAAAGATCGTGCTCGCTCTCGTATGAATAAAATGTTATTTTAAAGAAGGAATAATAGGGGAGTAGTTAACGTTATTTCTACAAACGTAAGGCTCCCTCGAGCAGCAATAATAAAAATTCCGCGGAAACCCGTAACAGTTCGATCTACAAATTTTATCAAATATATTATTACGCTATTGGCTCATAATTTAGTAGGACTTTTCAAATAACTTTGTGAATTATTTAAGTCAGAGTGTGGGCTAATTGGGCATTGAATAAAATACAATAAATCCTATCCCTGTCAAACGTTATACAGTACCTAATTATTAAGAGATATTAACTAGTTATTAATTGAATAAATATGAGTTTCATTAGTGAAATAAAATTTAAATAATTATCTGTAAATTAACTGTAGTAAAATGTTCATAGTTAAGAATTCGTGTCAAACTTCGCTTGAACCTTTGGGTAGAACTAATAACTTCACTGAATTTTAAATTTTCCCTAAATCTATCATTTCATTGCGTGGGGCGGTCCTTCGTAAAACTTTTATTAAAAGTCAGTGGCGCAGATATTCCGAAATTTCTCTTCTGACCTTTCTCTGTTTAAAATGATTAGAATTTAACTTTTAATTTGCCCACTGTCTCAGATCAAATATTTATTTATTGTTTTTTAGAAGTGTTTTTTTTTAGTTTGAGTTTTTTATTTATTGTTTATTAGTAACGAATATCAATATTTAATAAATATCGTTTTTGAACGTTGTTGTGCAATTTCTGCCGAGTTAAGCCGCCCGAATATTAAATATTAATTAATTTTTCCATAGTAAGATAATTTTGCTAGAAAGCTGAGCTATATTAGCTTGTTAAACGTTAATTTTTAAAATTACAAATAACATTTTATTCAACTCATCATCATAATCATTTTAGCCTCTAGAATCCACTGCTAGGCCTCATTGAACTGAACATTCTCCATTTTTAGTGGGTTGAAAAAATAACGGTTACACGTTTAGCTTAGGCGTCACTATGTCTGTGGTGGCGTGTGTCATTCAGTATGAACGCCATCGGAGCATGATGTCATCGGTAGCTACTTTGGAAATCGGGCGCCTTCTATTGCGACTAAAATTATCACTTGACAAATATAGAAGCACTGATTTACGACACATAAGCATTTCGCATTCGCAACTAAGCTAAAGTAGCACTTCGGTTGGCACTACAGCAAGGTCCGTATTTTCGACACTTAGCTATTTAACAAACACGGTAATTGTACGTTCAGCCGATCAGATGGTTGTCTCTTCAATTCTTAAATGAAAAATTAATTTTTATACTAATGAAAAAAAAATACTTAAGTCTGGTTGTAATGAACTTACTTACTTATAAGAATTTATTACTGAGTTTTTTTTTCAATTTCAGATGAAATTCCCTACTGTGTGTACTGTACTTTTTTGTAAATTCTACAAACTGAACGATATTTTGTTAAATGGAACGGATGAAGGAAATAGTATAATCAATTATTACGTGATAAATTGACATCGATTGACAAAACACTCTGTAAGTGCAACAGTATGGCTAAAATGCAGTACGATTTCTTTAGTTGTAATTGCTCAAGCAATGCCAAATCATAACATATCTAGAATTTAATTATTTTAATATTCGTCAATGAAATATTGACGAATATTAAAATAATATTGATAGATGAGAACTTCCTCAAAGCATATATTGATTCATGGACAAAATTACTCAAACTTATAAAAATCCAGAAATCAAAAAGGAGAATTCAATATTGACTATCGTCGTCTAATTAAAGTGACATTCCAATCACTTAAAAAATTGAGCAAATTAACAATTTCATTAATGCTGGCACCAGCACCGGCAGCGATTGATCTTAGGTGGCTCGAGTATACTGAATTAAAAACGAGCGTCCGGAAGTTATTTGTTCTGTGTGGAGGCTTTTATTGAGTTTTGATTAGCAGTCTTAGGATGCATTTACACACAGAAGCACCTCACTGCTAAAATTCAGATAGGTGAAATCGGTATAAAATATGAAACAACAATTGAACAACAAATAGATTAGAACAATAATGTACTTAGAATCGGAGTTCATATATACATTCGCAGTCATTTGCAGCAATTTGATTCGAGGAAGTGGTTAGGCATAGTTTTCGCAAAGTCCAACATCCATTCCTTTGAACATTACAGTACATCTTAACCTTGTATCGATTCCGCGAAGGAAGCAAGAATTAGCTTATAATATGTTGTTTTATGATGTCATTTTCACGGACGCAGTTGCACATGTGGCCACGAATGTTTTAGTCTTTTTATTTATTTTCGAATGATCTTTAGTAATTGCTTTATTTGTCTTTTTTAAGAGAACGGTGGGATGCGACATCTTCAAAATTCATAATTTTTCATAATAATTTCTTTAAAACTAAAACTAAACGATAAATCCGTAAACATAGTTTCATTTAGTAAAAAAAATAATGAAAGGCCTCGGTTCGATTCCCACACGGGACAATTTTTTGTGACCCATAAATAATATTTCCGGATCTTAGTGTTTGTTGCCCAAGGATGGTTGACGTCAGGCAGGGGATCGGTCTTAAAAACATAGCCAAAACCGCTTACACCATGATTCACATGTTGTGCCCACCCTATGTGGGATAAGGGAGAAGAATGATGATGGTGATGAGACACATGATGAAGTGTTACAGCGAGTATTAATTGATCGAAATATAATACGTTTCACGAGAAAAGTGGTTGGGCTTCCGTCAACGTCACTCACTGGGTGAAAGGGACATTTTTGGAACTTTTGCTTTACGCCAATCCTTTGGGAGGCCCTTTATCGGTGCATACAACAGTAACTCAAAAGGCTCTATGACATTTAGTTTAATCCCCTTAGAGGCAAAATATATATCGCTCGTTGTTAACCTTGACTCCAACATTAATTAAACTTTAAAACATGTAGAAAAAGTACGAAAAGATTGTCGCCGCTGTGGGAATCGGACCCACGTCTTCGGCATTCGCGGCCTGACGCTCGAGCCACTGAGCTAAACGGCTGATAGCCACAGCGACGAAAATCTTAACGCCTTCCTTCTCCATTGTTATTCAGCATTTGAAGCAATGCTTGGCGCATCTATTGTTATATCCTTTCCAGCATACAAACAATTTCGAATATCGTTTTACAACAATAATTCGAACGAGAGATGTCGCCATTGCTTTTTATAAATATTAAAGTTTTTTTATAGTGCTAATCTCTGCACTTAAGATGTTCAATCTTAAAACTCTTAAAAATCTTAAAACATGTAGAAAAAGTACGAAAAGATTGTCGCCGCTGTGGGAATCGAACCCACGTCTTCGGCATTCGCGGCCTGACGCTTTAGCCACTGAGCTAAACGGCTGATAGCCACAGCGGCGAAATGACGAATTTTCAACATGTTTTAATGTTCAATCTTAAGAGCAGAGATTAGCACTATAAAAAACTTTAAAATTTATTAATTAAACTTTTTCAGAACTATTAGCCTCGCTAAGAAAAACCGATAATGAAACAAATTTTCAAACTTTATTAAATTTTAAATATATTAAAGAAAAGAATGTTTAAGCGTAACGCATCAAGAAATAAAGTGAATCGATTTTCTACAAAGTTTGATGAGATTTTTTATTACAACAATTTCAGGACAAGGTATTTCCGCCTAATATTCTGCTATGTTACCACCAATATTATCCAAAAATTTGTGTTACCATACATATTTTTTGTAGGCCTCGGTGTAATTTTGGTCCATGGTTTCATGTTTGTTACTTTACACGAATAAATAATCGTGCATTTGTTTCTTCACTTATAGTTCGCACAGTTTCGTTAATTAACAAAAGGGGGGCCTTCGTTCTACTTCAATTGCAGCGCGCGCATAAATCCCAATTGCTTTAGCCGTGGACAGATTAATTTTAATCATTTTGTTACTTGTGGGGTACAAGGTATAAAATGAAGACAACTCATAATACACATTTTTTCAAAACTTAACGATTATAATTATGATGCTTTATTATCTGTGCAATGGAAGAATGAACCACTATTGTGTCGTTATGTCATTTTGAATGAATGCGGTGATTATGATGTAGACTTAGTTCACTATGAGGATTGACAATGAACTTGTTACGACATCAGTTTGTCATTTCTCATGGGGAAGGGATAGTTATTGAAACTTATTTTATTATAAATCTAATTTTTATATTTCCTGAATATATCCTTGTTTATAATTAATGCAATATACATTTAATGCAAGTCCGACGCCGAAGAATTGAAATGTAATATACGAGCCCCTATTGAGCAAAAGAAGTGAGCAAACAAAGTGTTCCAATTAGGATAAAAATATATAAAAAAATGTATACATTGTTGTAAATACGGCTGTAAGAGTTCCGAAAATTTAATAACCAAATAATAATAATCACAACGTGACCCATTGGCCAAACTCCACATTTTGTTCTGGGAACCGTCATTGCTCTTGTTCAGTGCAATCTAATTGGTACACATTACAACACGCGAGTTTCTCAATGGGTAAAAAACATAAAAAAATGACTACGCTCTGAGGGTTCCGTACAAACTTAATTATCTTATGCATAAGTACCACATAACAATTTTCATACATTTCTTCTTTATTCTTATTATGAAAAATTGTTCTTTTGCGAAATTTCACGATTGTAAGTCAAACCTCTACCAAGAACATATAAAGTTTTCGACTACTTGTATACCAATAGAAGTACGAAGCCCTGAAAGCTCTAAAGAAATGCACTGATATCCTAAACTATATTAACATAACTATTTCCGTCTGTATACGCGTTGTGTGTTCAAGCTGATCCATAAATAACGTTTTATTGACTTGACGCTAGATGATCTCATTGTCGCCGTTTAGCAATCGGTGGTTTTAGGTCAAATACTTCACTTTATGGCCTGTAAAATGGATGGTGCATACTGATTGGATCGTGGCTAGTGCGTCGCCGTTTCAATATAGGATAAAATGAAGAGAACGTTCGTAAATGGGACAGTACCTACAATTAACAGTACGAATCGACAAAATACGGTCAGAGATCATTTTCTGCTATTGGTACACTTTGCATAGTTGTAAAGAACATCTGACAAAATTAAAAACATTGTGCGAAAATGACTTCAATTGCTTGGGTGCTTCAGGGGCTATAAACACGTAAAACACGGACCAACACGGTTTACAGATATTTATTTAATAATATTATTTGACTTATACTACTTGTAGCTCTTCAAGTGACGTCTCTTTAAGCATAGTTGAATGGGTAACACTTTCAAAATAGTCTTAAACGTTCGATTGTTGTTAGGCTACATATATTATTTGTGATGCATATAAATGTAGTACATTAAAGAGGAATACGAGGAAGTGTGCGTACAAATATCCGTAATAAACGATTTGTCATTCATAACAGGACACCCAGACCACCGACAACGCGTTACATCTAAAGCCTTCACATGATAACTGACGTCATCAATAACACATACCTCTTTGATCCTTTGGAAACACTTTCATTATGACGAGGCGATACTCGACTAAAAATAAAATGCATGCTATCAAGACTTTTAACCCTAACGAGACACATCAACTATCAACTATCAACCGCGTAAACAGTAATGGTATGAACTCAATTTGTCCTTGACAATAACTTATTTAACATTTATTTAATAAAAAAAAAGTTATTTGTTGTGTAACGGGAAATCTATGAAAGTACTGAACCGATTTTAAAATTCTAATAAAACGAAAATGAGAAGAACGAGCAAATTCATGCGGAATTTCAAGTGGATCTATTTCCAATAAAAGTTGATGAGATATTTGAATAGAGCTCAACGCCATCGAGACCCATTGAAGTCACATTGTGAGCAAAAAGGGACTGGATAAGGTGAAAATTCCTCGGCAACAATTGCATTACTAGTTTCGTATTATATAATTCAACAGGGTTAATCTTATCAAGGAATATTACAAACATTTCTAATCTATATATATTTTATATAGCTTCATACATAAAGCTCCTACTGCGGTATTCAAGTCACAGATTTATTCACTTATCATTAATTAACATTTTATTTATCTTGTATGCCAAATCTGTATTAATAAAATAATAATAAAATGATAGAGTTTTGCTGCTTGATGTGAACCAATCACGGGAGAAACTAGTGCATAAATTTCAATTAATTCTTCTAGGTTTTATTTTTATACGCTTGGCCCTTACTTGAAAATAAAATTATTGCGATTTTTATAATCACTACGTGCTCAGTGATGTGTGTTTATGCCATGGAGAAGTGGGCCAAGCGATGTAATTGTTAATATAATAAGGAACGCAGAAGTTGCGCGTATCAGCTAGTTTTGTTTAGAAAAATAGTCTATGACTTAGTTATGCTTGTCCGTATGAGAATAGTCTGTGTAAAATGCGATGACTGTTAGCAGCAAGCGCCCCGCAGTCTGCCACCGTATTATTTATATGGCCGTACGGAATTAATATCAAAGCCGTTACTCGTTCAATATCGAGTCGCCGATTCACCAATCTGTTTTGTGACTCACAAATGCGCTCGCCACGGCCTCGCGCGTTACCAAAATCTAAGCTAGGTATAACATTCTTTATCAGAAAGATATCTTACTAATAACTTTTTTATAAAGAATATATTGTTAATTTTAAGTGTTTATCACGTGCTCCGCTCTGTCAATATGATGACTGGGTGTTGCCGTTGTCAAGCTACGGCTTCGGCGTCGGGGTTATTGGGTTCGATTCCCACACGGGACAAGTATTTGTATGACCCACAGATAATTATTCCGGATTTGGCTAGATACTGTCGTGGATAATGTTGCCTAAAATATGTTAATTGGATATATTTTTAACAAATGTCTGAAGCTACTGAACTCATAAAAAAGTATACATTTAGTGACTTCAGTAATTAAGACTACATTAACACAGACAAATTTTAACAGAGGTAGGATTATTAATATCTACATTTTATAACATTAATATCGATGACAGCATCAATTCATTCACGAAGAAGAATATAAATGCACACACGAGTGCGCGTACTGAAACTCAAGCATGAAATAATACTATTTTATTTATACGCATTATTGCATTATGTTCCTATGAACTAAAATGACAAGTACACATTTACGTACTTCGAATATTAAAGGCAAAGTGACTACTCACTTCCTCTCGAATATATTTGCATGACTGTACTCTGATAGTATTGAAGTGATTCTATAGCGGTATGAAAATTGGAAATTTAAATTTTGCCCTCATAAAATAAATCACTGTCATAAAACGTGTTCACAGTGTTGTTTTTGTTATCATAATAAGATCGATTCTCCTTGAGGATGGAAGATTTTGACGTAACCCAGTTGAGGTCGGAAAAATTTCTTCTGAAAGAGTATAATATTACGATGATGTAAGGTTATGAACTCGGTTATGGGTTGAACTCGCGCACGAAGGGTTCCGTACCATTATCTATAAAAAGGGTAAAAAAATCATGTCTGTTGTATGGGGGTTCTTCAATTGAAGTTCGTCAATCCGCAATGAGGTCGCGTGGTGTACTTATGCCCTCCGTAGCGAGGTGGGGATTGCCCAGCAGTGGGAAACTTATAAGCTTTTACATAATTTTATTTAGACACTTTAGACAATCCCTTAATCTCTACGGACTTTATACAGAATAAAGGAAACTCCAGTCCACGTGCGCATCACCTCAGCGCAGATAATAGCCTGACGTGTACTCGATGCGATGAAAGTAACTTCCCGAGCGCGAAAGCGGTCACCGCCAGAACTCCAATGGATGCTTGTTTATTGTTTACCAACTGCGTTATTAATGTAATACATTTAAAGATAATTGTCAAAATGTTTAAGAAATATAAAGCTAAATTTAAATGACCGAAAAAACAATATTTATACTTCACTGTTGAAAAAAACCGTATTTTAAAGAAATTTTATTACGTGTTATTTTGATGTACTGGAGTCCATGAATCCGAAGATAACAGCAGTCACTATGTCTACATTTGGTTAATAGTACTGAATCACTTGACAATGTGTGATAGAAGGGACAACCGCCATCAACCAAAAAAAAGCATCAATCTTAAATTTATAGTGAATCCACTTAGTCTATGAGGGTCATCCTATTTCCATGAATGCACTCGCCTACGCGCCCAGTCGATACAAGATAGAGCGTTTACATAACCTTAATTTCTGTCCTTTGAAGATCCATGGCGCACTTGTCTATGTTATGATACCATGAGCGAAGATGTAGACTAATATTCGACCATTAGAAATATTTAAATAACAAATCCAATCACAAAAGAATCTCTACCAGAGCATTAGTCAAGACCGCCTGTCACGAGTTTATCACTAAACTTTCTGGTATTTCCTTAAATATATATGGTATATATATATTTAAGGAAATACCAGAAAGTTCTAATATTTTTTGCTCAGCATTGGAATCGGCTTATGATTCATCATCATCATCATCATCATCATTTCAGTCTGTTTGAGTCCACTGCTTAACATAGGCCTCCCCCACAGACTGCCATGAAGTACGATCCTGAGCCACCTGCATCCATCGACTTCCTGCACATTTGTACGGGTCGTCACTCCATCTAGTGGGGGGTCGTCCCATACTGCGATGGCCAGTACGAGGCTGCCACTCGAGAACCTTTCTTCCCCAACGGTTATCGGTTCTACGAGCTATATGGCCGGCCCATCGCCACTTCAGCTTGCTAATCCTCTGAGCAATATGAGGAAGGCCGTATGAGGAAGCTAAAAGTCGCTCAGCGAGCTATGGAGCGGGCTATGCTCGGTATTTTTCTGCGTGATAGAGTTCGTAACGAAGACATCCGCAGTAGAACCAAGATAACCG
The DNA here is from genome assembly GCA_933534255.1 of Iphiclides podalirius. NCBI lineage: Eukaryota > Metazoa > Arthropoda > Insecta > Lepidoptera > Papilionidae > Iphiclides > Iphiclides podalirius. The sequence continues at coordinate 130,237 of OW152825.1, read as the reverse complement.
ACATTGCTCAGAGGATTACCTTATGATTAAATAAATAAATTTAAATGAGGGAAATGGAATAGTGAAAAACAAAGATGCTTCGTGGTTCACCTTGTTAATCTAAATTAGGTCAATGAATATATCACTATTATTCAAACGCTCTGTCTGTTATAAAAATAACAATATATTGAAACAGTATGGCATTAATATATCTTGTGTATGTGTATTTTTAACTTTTTTAATCGTTTCGTCAAAGTAAACCATGATATCAATGTGCATCCGTTGATAAAATATTTGGAAAAAGAGAGCCAGTACATTTTCATAACTAAATGCCTATCAATATCTCCATTTCATACCGATACATCTCTATAAGATTCTCCAGTGACCAATTAAGTACCAGAGAATTCGTTGAAATCTCTTTCTCCCATTCTAATGGTTTAAACTTTATTTTTTACTCCCATCATGAACCATAGAGACTTTGCACATTATCAAATTAGACTATGTTGACAACTCACAAACATATATAGTGTATAATTCATATATACATATATAAACTTCGCTGCATATTTAAGACTCTTAATCTGTCTATCTACTCTAATCTCTCTTACTTACTAATATAAACTGTACAATATTCATAATAATTAATTTATTATTAATATAAAACTATACGGTAAAAAGTACGCATGTATATAACAATAATCATCAGTAACTGTGGTGATGTTTTCATCACTGGCTGATCAAGAATTTTATTGGATAATGGATGCTTAACGTTAAATTATTCCGCATTGTTAAGACATTTCGGTCCATTGTATTTCTTAGAAATATGCGATTCATTTTCATTTGAATTTGCTATAAATGTAAATTTTTATGATGCCTCAACTTTGTCCTCGAAATAATTTATTACATTTTATTTTCCAATTATATTTAAACTATATGGGTGATTGCACCACATAAACAAACTTTTTTATGTTTATAAAAGATACATATTGTAAATAAGTATATCAATATTAAAAATATTAAAAAAATGCATCGGTCCAGGTATAGTGATCGATTGAGTTCACAAAATTATCTTTATTTCAAAATCAATATGCATACATCATAATTGTATCGGCTACTAGTATTAGCAACAACAGCTACCACTACACCAACCATATACATCGAAGTGTCACAGAATTTAGAATGATCTTGTAGTCAAAGTCCATGCGATAGTCGATTTTCGCCGATCGACGACGCAATGAGCGAACTACACTTACTTTTTCAAGACAACACGAATCGATCGACAGTCACATATACCACACAAAAGTAAATTTGATATCTATTAATTAAGATTTACTTATTATCAGGGTTCTACGACCGAAATAAGTCTCCGTCTCTAAGAATGACAACGAAAAGTTCATCGGATAAGTAAAGATATAATGTCATACACCTTGCAGTGGTGCTATACGGCTATGGAGGAGAGGGATGAGAATCGAGAACTGAAATTGTCGGAGGCGGGTCATTCGGCATTCCGCGAAGGGACTCGGCTGCCGACGGTCGTTCGCTCGCTCCGGCCCAAGCCGCGTTCGGAAATGAAAAATAGATCGGACACTCATACAAATTACAACTAACACATCTTGTGTCCTTGTTTCCCATGAAAATTTGTGCTTAAGTGACACTCGGTGAATAGTTTCAGTGTAGACTTATTAGATATCTTTGAATGTGGTAAGTTTTTATTTCAAATTTTTAAACATTTAGTAAAGCTTTTAATTAAACATTTAACCGTGTAAATATGCATAAAACGAAGGGGTTTTGTTCCAATAATCTGAAACTTGAAATAAATTTTTTTTCCTAGTCCAAATACATATTATAGATGTTGTGGAATGTATTTATATCATGTTATCGTAGAGTCAGTTAAGTATATGTTTCTCACATAAAAGTTATTGCATTTATGATAAATGTTTTTATTTACCTCCCCGACAGTGAATTTTAATAGCGTTTAATCGACGGTTGATAAGCAATGGTGGCCTGGAGGCTGTGGATGAACTCCCGGCACATGTTGGAATCCCGGTTGACTCAGCGAGTCTATATAGAGTACCCAAATAATTTTAGTTTATATATATGGGTATAGAATCATAATAATAACATAGTATAAAACATGGTCGGAACGCTGTCTGTCTGTCCCTATATATGCTTAGATCTTTAAAAATACGCAACGGATTTTGATGCGGTTTTCTTTAGGAGATAGAGTGATTCAAGAGGAAGATTAGGATGTATAATTCATGCATAATATAGTCGAGAAACACTGATAATTTTAGAGGTTTTTAATGCGATGCCGAAAACAAACATTCAGCATTGCACCCGTGCGAAGCCGGGGAGGGTCGCTAGTTTAAAATAATACATAGATTAAATTGTTAGAATGAGAATTATCTGAAGGAAATGCAACTATTATAAATTATCACATATTTTATATTTCGCAAATATTTTGTAACAAGGTTATATCTCCCAAAATTAATTCTTCATACATAATTGAAAACTGTATGTTTTTCGCTTTTAACGGAAATAGATAAACGAATTTTATGCCTTCGCAAAAAAACTTTATGAAAAAAATTTTCGATAATGCCACTCAAATATCATCATGAAAATGTTGTCAACAGTGATAGCAATAATCATTACTTGTGTCTCAAAAATACAGATCCACCCAACGATCATAGAATATAGAAATATTATAGGAACAAAAGAGGATTCAAACAGTGACCTATACATCTTGGGTACAATACAAATGTTTGACCAAGGCATGATTAATTGTGGACCCCACAATGGACGCGTGGCCTGTATCGTGAGTTCCAAGTGTGCTCATTCGTGACTCCCAAGATCACACGTCGGATGATTACTAGAATTTAAATAATATCAGAGTAAGAATTTCATTTAACATAGTCGGTGTAAGTAGGATTTATTAGAATTAAAATGTTTTTAATAATGTAATTGCATAACCGTGTGCATAATAAATACATAAATTAAATTATTAATTAAATATATACATAAATTCTTATTAAGTTAACTTATGATGGTGTATTTATTTAACGATTTAAGTAGACTAATCTAAGCACTATTTTTAAAATTAAAATATATTTATTTAAAGGGTATTTTTTTGTTTTTACTGTTCACGCTACGATGCAATTTTCTTTTCTCTTATGGTTATATGATTTTCTTACATTTTACATAAAATTCGTTTTTAGCTGACCGTAAATTACTGTTGTGTTTCATGTTTCTCTAAAAAAATAATGACCTAAATGAATGCTACATTCACAGGTTTTGGTAAATATATGTATCTTTTAATTGGTGAAATGAAATTATCTTTGATTGCTTAAATAATATATATAATATACCATACAAGATAATGAAATACTTTGGTGGGAAGCTTGGTTAGTAATCGTATTATTGATATCTTGTATGGTATTATTGGTCTCATCTGGGTGTTTGTCCGCGTGAAATTTATGTTTGTAAAAACGTCCTTACAACACAGGATAGTGTTATCCCACAGTAAGGGCAATGTTTTTTAAAAATAAAAAAATAAATAAAAAACTATGTCCGCAACCTTTTCACGTGTACGGATTTCACATTGAACTTTCCCACACTTATCTATCAAATGTTACCCTAATAGCACTGGGGGACCAATAACTTATTCATTGAACGTTAAGAATTCGAAAGAGCCTAGCCCTATTCGGGCAATATATGCTACGTAAGATGTTAAAAAAATTGAAAAGAAAAACTTGAACAGATTTTATTTAATACAGAATGGTACCTATATCTAAATCGAACGGTTTCCGTGAGTTTTCGCTTTTAAAGGTTTATCTCGCAACATCATTCATGTCGAATATAGCGCGACCTGTTTACCACTTGTTTTTTTGGGACAACAGTCGCATCATCTTATAAGATTAAGCTAGGTGTTTCGATGTGCCATATCCAAAATTGTCCGTCTTTATGGAATGGATCGAGATACATGATTTTAAGCAATCTCAGTTCAGTCCAATAGGTGGTTAGTTTTTAAGCTCAAAGAGAAGTAAATCCGATGACGATATCAAATATCATAAACAGTTGTAGTTACATCACGCCACTAACAACGTTACATATTTTTATTAAGCTGACAACACTGATCACACTCAAGGGCTACACGTAAGCATTATGAATCACTGATATAAAACAAACTAAAATTGTAATTATAGTGTGGGATAAGCACTAAGCTGCCTACCAACATTAAAGTGGGCTGCACCATGCATTACATCTGGTATTTGTAAACCACTGCATATACATATTATATTAAAGGTTTTATGGTTTAATTTAATGAATACTAGAGAAGGTTAATATATATAGAACTCCCAAAAATAAATCCTATATATAATAGGACTCAAAGCTTGAGATAGAAAGTTGTATAGAAATTACAAAGTTTATTTCATGTATATTTGAATAATAGACATGACTTGATGCATTGTTTTTTATGTTGACTTTTGAATTCAAGCACGCATTTTATAACCCTGAACAACAGTTCAGGGTTATAAACAGCGTGCTTGAAATCAAAAGTCAACATATAAAAATAATATATAAAAGCGTGTTTATTATTCAAATATACTTAGTGTATCAGGGTTATAAACAACTCTATACATGATGTATGTAAAAACTGAATAAAAAGAATCATTCGAATCTCTAGATGGGACTGAAAATTGAGTTGAAACATTTCATATCATTGTTAGGTTTATGTTCACATAAAGAAGTGACAGTCGATGCTGGCGTCTCTATTCGGTTTAAAAGGAGAAGCCGTCGAGTGGGGTTGTGGGGCGTTTCTCTGGTGGCCCCAATAAAAGCGAACGGCGCTCGTAACTCTTACGCCGGAGATAAACGACTTAAAAGAACTATTCATATCGGCGGTGAGGCGGCCGATGACCTTGAACAGGGCCCTTTTGTTCGACCCTCGTAAATTATTCGTTGAAACTGAGCCGAAACTGTACACTCCGCTCCGTTCGCTCGAGATAAAATTGTGTTATACAGTTGCGTTATTACATAAATGTCTGCAGGATAGATTAGTGTGAACACAAATGTATATTACGATTGGGCATTGCTTACACTCAAAGAAAGATAACATCACACAAGTCTATATTTAGTCACAGTAATTTCCCATTCCAGTAACAAGCATAATGAATGCTTATTAATTTTCTTTCGCCTAATTATACATCTTTATCAGTGCAACGTATCAAAAGTCTAATAAGTATTAAATATATTTTAAGAAAAGTACGTGATGATTAACTATTTTAGAAAACGATACCTTAGTAACAAGCGGTGAATGATTTTCCTTGTTGACATATCATTTTTTCCCAATAACTAAGAAGACAAAACATTTAGTACGGGGATATGATTTTGGCGACAAAATGTCATTAATCATTATGTATCTAACACCTTACAATCGCTTAGAAACTATGGGTCCTTTTTCTTTCGCTATGCATACATCTTCGTGGGTTCTCAATTTACCTACGACTATAGCAGTAGTGCTCGAAATACGTCTAGGGTTGGTAGAGTAAATGATGTTCTGGAAACTTTGTTACTTTAAAATTAATTAGTTATGAATCATATCTAACATAATAACCGTCGTGGATCGAAATTTAACAATAATAAAGCAGAGGCAGAAGTTGACAGTGTGAGATTAACGGTAATTGCCCCGCAGTCGGTCATTAACAGATTATGCGCCAAATCTAAATATCAACAGTGTAAATTGCCATTTTGTTCAAAATATCATATTTCATATATGCTTATTTTTACATCCATTTCATTTATTTCATTTAATTAATAAATGCATAAACGAAGCACATACGTTCAAAATCATATGTATCCAAGTAAGCTGTATCACAAATAATTATCACTAGTTTACAAAATTGAACTTTTTTTTATACCCCAAAAAAATGTATATAAATATGTTAATCTACCTTCCTGAAACCAAAAACTGTTAGTAAAAATATTTTATCACGTCACAAATTTTTCCTGCAGTCAATTTTTTTTTACTACCTAACGCGGTGACGTCACTTTATTGTTTATTCGTTCGCTTCAAACCACAATATTATCTCGTTTCGGATTGATTTAAAATGTCGAGTAGAAAGTGTAAACAAAGTTCTGATCGTTTTTGTTATGTTTGTGGACAGTTTATATTTTCAACAAAGAGAAGACCCATTGTAGATTCGTTAAAAAGTGCATATTTCCATTATTTTGTATTTCCTTTTGCAATTCCAAAAAAATTGTTACCGATTTATTGGAAAATTTTCAAAAGATGGGAGTGAACATGTCATTAAAGATTCATTTCCCGTACTCTCATCTGAATTTTTTCCCTGAAAACTTAGGAAGTATGAGTGACGAACAAGGGGAAAGTTTTCACCAAGATTTAAAGGTTTTTGAAGAACGACATCGAGGATTTTGGGATGAAAACATGTTAAGGAATTACTGTTGGTGTTACATTATAAGAGAAACTGATTCAAATAGCTATAAAAAGGAGGGAAAAATTTGACATTTTAAATTTTTTTTAATATTAATACCAAAATTATATATTTTAGTTAAGTTAATAAATATTTCTTAAACCAGACGTGACAGAATTTTTTTTTGATAATTCTACCTAAATGAATAACAAAATAACAACTTTTATCTGGGTCATGAGAACCGTGTAAACTAGTGTAATTAAAATCCTAACCTATTTAGAGTAAAGATTGCACATGTAATGTTTCTGCCGTTGTACGAATCGGCAGGCTCATATGTACCGTTGCGTCACAGAAGATTATACAAAACAAGGAAGATCAATAATTTAGCGTTTCGTTTAGTGAGTGAGGTAACGGTGGCTCACTTTTATAAAGTTTGACAACGTATCTGCTACCCGCCATGTGTTGTAGATGTCCATGGGCGGCGGTTATCATTTAACATCCGGTGAACCACCAGTTTCTTTGATAACTTTGGTATAAAAGAAGTAAATTTTAAAAGTTAGGCAACTCACACACACAAGTACCACATATGGTAATTTAAAAAAAACGGTGTAGTGGTGATATTGTATCGCAATGTAATAATACAACAGCATGCATCTCATGATCATGATGGGCATTAAATCAGAGAAGCGAAATAAACACATCCTGTCATAGATAGCGTAACCTCGTACTAGCTTACAGGACGAATTGGAATGTCGGGGCATTTCGTGTACAAGTGACATAGTACGCTGATAAAGATGTCACCTTTCAAGCTGTACGAACCACTCGTACCAAAGATAAAGTGCCTCTCTGTGTTCCTTTAGTTATTACTTCCATACTCGTAGTAACGATTCATCACTTCAATGCCATATGGGACTGCTTTTATTATATTAAATTCTGCAGATATCCGAATGTAAAAAGTTAGTCAATGGCTATAAATTGCAAAATTAAAATAGTTTGATTTTAAAATGTCCTGCATTTGTATCATGATAACATTATTACTTAATAAGCTAACATTTGAAAGTATATCTGTCATTATTTTTAAACAGCAAGACTTACTTGTCACTAAGTTCGAAGAAAGCTTTAACTATTTGTTACTACTTCACTGGGATTGAAAGATATTAGAGCATGTCTTCGTACCGCCCATGGACATTTGCAACACCCGCAGGGTTACAAATGCGTTGCCACCTTTTAATAAAGTCCCCAACTACGCTAACACTCACCAGACGAAACGCAGAAGTATAACACTAACACTTCACGCCGGATTGTCCACTTTTGGAACAGCGTAAACTGCTGCGTGGCTCTACCACAAAGAAAATAAAAATACAAAGAGATGGTTGCATTTTGTTTTTTTCCTAAACTTTCGAAGACTTTATGTACGATACACGCTCACAAGTGAGGAGCTATGTTTTAAATATAAAATCTGAAGTCTTGTGTAATTGTAGCCAGTTTTCTACTACTTTTGTTTAAGTTCCTCCTACTCAAGAAAAGTGCTCACGTCACGCGGTTAATTGCCTCCATGCAAAATTTAAACCGCTCTCTGCTGTACTGACCTACTGGTGGGCTCTAGAAATGCCTACGCGACTGTGTTTTATGTAAAGGGCTTGCTCTATGAGAATAAGGTGTGGTGAAATGTAAAAAATCTCTGGAAATAATGTTACTTTTAAAGAAGATATAAGAAAAGCAAAAGCAATCAAAAAAACATTAACTATATACTGAATAAGGCTACGTTATATCATAAACAAATACATTTCCTTGATACTTTTAAGTTTGCTGTTAGCACCCTTAGTAGTTATACGATTGTAACGATACATAAATATTTCCTCTTATATTAAGTAGGTATATTAACGTATGCCATAGCGGTTAGCGAATAATACTATAGACAGCGTTATATTAAACACCAGATAACGAAGTTTTTGATTTAACAAGTTTCCACATAAACAGTCACATCCGTCACCCAAAGTAATCGACGAAGATCACAAACTTCTATTTTCCGGGAACTTTCTTGTTTATATTTCCATATATGCATATTCCGGCAAACTTTGTCGTCTAAATGAAGACTTTGCCGAATATTAGGTTTACGTTCTCGGGACATCGGAGCGGAGAACAGGCGCCCACTGAGCATAAACTCCAGCTTTACTGCCAATAAAAGTTATTGCTCGTGGAAGTACTCGGATGGAGCCAACACCGTTCCATGTGCATTTTATATTGTTTTGAAGTATCGGTTCCGACAAAATGGCCACAAGGACGCCAAGTAAGCCTAAGAGATTTCTTTCGACAGTGGGCTATTGGGTAACGTTTCCCAAGGAGGGTTGACGTCAGGCAGGTGGCTGGTCGTAAAAAACATAGCTAAAACCGCCTACAACATGATTCACATATTGTGCCGACCACAACTATTTGGCATAAGAGCTGTATTTAGCTCTAGCAATTGATTTACTTTTGTATTTCTAATTGGTAAAAAAAACATGATTTAAAAATATAAAGGGACATTCACAGAAATTCATTTAGAATACAAAAATAAAATTAATCCATTTGTTACAGCACTTGTTTAATATACAATTAACTTTACCGAAATTTTACTCTGCTTTCTCAAATTAAGATGCAGAAATTGTAAATATAGTTCAATATTTTGCGGTTACTTACTTTCTATTTATTGTAATTCAATATAATATTTTATTAACTGACTTCAAAAATGGAGGAGGTTCTCAATTCAACTGTATTTTTTTTATGTTTGTTACCTAAGAATTTTCCACTGAGTGAACCGATTTTGATGATTCTCTTTTCATTTGAAAGCTGGTGCTTCCCGTTGGTGCTTTGATCTAGGCCCCGGAGGCACAGTGGTCTCCATTAATAATGCAGACGCCTGGGAACTGTCGAGTTGTCGCACGCCGACACTCTAGAAAACGAACTATCTAACTTATGATGTTCTCGCCATTGACACAGTTGAAGAATTAGATGCATTGTTGCTTAGTTGAATAACAAAAACCAGCAAAAGGAAAGCGTACAATGATCTCGCTAGAATAGCCAGCTAAACACAACTTACTATTTGTTTATGTTCTTTTATTAATTTGTCGTTATAGTTGTGTGTGTGTAAGTTCGAGGAAAATATCAGCAAAATTGATTTGAGAAATGTCTTAGGATCCCTATGACTAAAAGACAATGTTAAATAAAACCAGCTCCACCTGTTTGTAAAATATTGTTTCCACTTCGTCTATATTTGACATCCGTTGTGTAAACAGCTGTACGTCGGCAAATACAATTTCGGTCCCAACGTTCGCGAAGGCTGGTATGTAAAGCAAACAAGCAGGAGAATAGACTATGAACTAATGCACTCATGTGACATAGATGGGATGTTGGATCATAATATATCCGTACTCATTTTTCTCTTGTGAAAAAACAGAAGGTTTTTCATAGTCTATTGTGACATACTATCATATCATAAATTCGAGTGTTAAATGATTAATCAGTAAGTAACTATCTGGACTCCAGAACAAGGCGAGTACGTTTACCAATCCTTAGAAGAATATCTCAAGCGATAGCTCTCGACAATGACCGCTTGTTGTCACAATGTGCGTCACTCTAGGCCTGCCTAAGACCCGAAGTTGGACATAACCAAACATATTTATTAGTTTAACAATATTTTTCGGTACACCCGAGTTACCAAACAAGGTCTGTCTTTCCTAATCTGAATCAAAGTAGATTCACTGTAGAATCGTGTTTAGATGTATGTGTACATCTCCGCAAACTATTACCGATCTTTTGAAAAATGTTTTTGACATCAGTATAATAAATAAAGTTAACTGGTTATTTCATAACGTAATATATGTCTCGTTCAAATAATTCTGATAATTTTAAATTAGGTAAGTAAAGGATGATTGTGTTGATGAAGTAGAAATTGATCTGTAGGCATTAACCGAACTAGAAAACCTAGAATACCTAGAGGGATTGTCTATCGTGAGGGGAAGTTGTTAAAAGTCAAAGGCGACTGTATTGTTGCAAGTCATAATCATCATCTACATCATCTTCCTGTCCTTTTCCCATCTAGGTGGGGTCGGCACAATATGTGAATCATCTTGTAAGTGGTTTTGGCTTTAGATTTTTAAGACCAGCCGCCTGCCTGACGTCAACCCTCCTTGGGAAACAAAAACCCAGATACTGAACAATTATCTGTGGGTCACACAAATACTTGTTCCGTGTAGGAATCGAACCCATGAACCCCAACGCCGAAGCCAAGTCACGTTGTAAGTCATAATGTTGTTAAATTTGATATATACAAATTTTTTCAATTATTTTTTGTAAATTTGAATGATCTTAGAACCAGGGTGATTGTATAACATCAGCATTTTTGATGTTAGAAATTTGTTCGAACAGTCCACTTCGATATAAAGACGGCTTCTTCGGGGTAGGAAATACTCATAAACAGGCCCGTGGGATATTAATATTGATATTGCCATTTCATTTCTATAAGGGTGGAATAAATTTTGGGGACGAATAAAATAGATTCAAATAAATAGAACTATATTTTTACGGCAAGTGATCGTTGTTTCTTTACATTTTATACATTTTTTCGACTAAAGTTAGTCTCTTTAGAGCATGAGGATAGTGAAATTTATAAAACAATTTTGTTTTAATTGCTAGCCCGCGGCTTTAGCATTGCATTCGAGTACCATCCATTTATTCCTTTAAGTTTTATGAATTTTTTAACAAAAGTACAAAAGGCTTGCTTACATTCAGTAGATGCCAGATGAAATGAAACACTTTAAACACTATATACATATACCTACTTACAACATTTTTTTATGGTTCCCGTTTTCCTAAGACTCTTCTGTCTGTCTGTTTTTAACCAGGTTGTATCTCATGAATCGTGGTAGTTACGAGTTGACATTTCACAGATGATCTATTTCTGTTGCCGCTATAACAACATATACTAAACAAAAGAATAAAATAATATTTAAATGGAGCTCCCATACAACAGACAAGCTTTTTTTGTCATTTTTATAGGTAACGGTACGGAAACCTCCGTGCGCGAGTCCGATTCGCACTTGTCCGGTTTTGTTGATAATATGAACAGCAGTTATCAACTTCAATCTCAGCTACCGTTTCATCTTATCTGTCTCAGCATCCAATCGCGGTAACCATTGCTTTCAATTTATAAGATTGACTGTTACTCGTAAGACGTATTGGTATTTAGTCATGTTTTGTGGTCTATTCGAAACATCGATAAAAATGTCATATTTAAATAAAACGTCATTTAGTAAAATTTGAATGAGGATACAAATTCAGTTATCTTATCCTTTAAACGAGCATTCTTGTATATATATATATATAAGAATATATATATATATATATATATACATGATTTACAAAAAAATAACGAGCAAAGGTCGGTCCTCCAGGTACTTTGTCTTAACGTTATAGTGCGAAAGCTTGAATATCACATTCATTTATTACAGGGTTTCTCATTGAGCGTTCTCAACACCCGAACAGAAATAAAACAACCTGTCTGTCTCAGTTGTGTTAGTACATTTCTTTTTTTTATACCTAAATAAATTTGTATAATTGTATCACAAAAAAATAACAAAAAGAACAAGACCGTAGAGTTTCTTGCCGGTTCTTCTCAGTTCTGGTCAGTTTGGTGAACCGGTGGTAATTTTTTTGTTGACGTCCAATAAGAGCTTAAGTTAAGAATAAAGATACTTTGACTTTGACTTTTAATTTTAAAGATATTTCAATAACATTATACAGGGAGACTTTTTAAAGGTGCCCAAATTTACACAGAGTTCAGATTCGGTAGTATAATCGTTTATTGAAATAAAAAGAAACTTTTTTTTTCCAAAAAAAATTCCCATTCTATTCCCTAAAAAACAGAACTTGTGAACAACGCCGTAATCATTCATAAATATCTAAATTTACTGTTCACGCAAACAAACGAACTTGTGTGCGTGTTAGTTATAAATGATCGCACGTAAAATAAATGAGTTGCGTTTAAATCACGCACTTTTTGAGTTAAGTTCATATGAATGTAATTAACTAATTACGAGTGTTTTAAAATATTTATAATTTTTTATATAACATTTCATCATTCATCATCATTTTAGCCTGTTTGAGTCCACTGCTGAACATAGGCCTCCCCCATAGACTGCCATGAAGTACAATCCTGAGCCACCTGCATCCATCGACTTCCCGCACATTTGCACAGGTCGTCACTCCATCTAGTGGGGGGTCGTCCCACACTGCGATGGCCAGTACGAGGCTGCCACTCGAGAACCTTTCTTCCCCAACAGTTATCGGTTCTACGAGCTATATGGCCCGCCCATCGCCATTTCAGCTTGCTAATCCTCTGAGCTATGTCGGTGGCGGTGCTAAATTGACTGTCGATATATCGAGGTGCTGAGGTGTTTGTATAACAAGGGTACGATGTCCGTCCAAGTACAGTCCAGTAGTACAAAACCTATCCCAACTGCAGAAGGGTGTAAGACAGGGTGATGTCATATCCCCGAAACTCTTTACCGCTGCGTTGGAAGATGATTTCAAGCTTCTGGACTGGAAAGGACGAGGTATTAACATCAATGGCGAATACATCACCCACCTCCGATTTGCCGACGATATAGTCATCATGGCAGAATCGCTGGAGGACCTTAGTACTATGCTCAATGACCTCAACAGTGTCTCCCAACGGGTGGGCCTTAAGATGAACATGGACAAGACGAAGATCATGTCTAATGTCCATGTCACGCCTATACCGGTTGTTGTTGGGAGCACTGAGCTCGAAGTTGTTGACGAGTACATTTACCTAGCACAGTTAGTCCGGCTAGGTAAGTCCAACTTCGACGCAGAGGTCAATCGGCGAATCCAGCTCGGATGGGCAGCGTTCGGGAAACTACGGCAAATCTTCTCGTCAAATATACCTCAATGTTTGAAGACTAAAGTCTTCAATCAATGTGTGTTGCCAGTGATGACCTACGGAACCGAGACGTGGTCCTTCACTGCTGGCCGTATAACATTTATGTCTACAATTTAATGACAAAAAAAAAAAATGGATACACTTAGACCTCCCTGTATATGGAATATAACTCCGGCCAAATGACCGCTTCTATTCCATCGGATGAATACTGGTGGTACCTATTTTGAATGACATCTTCGCATAAATAGTGTTCTAAGTAATGAAGTCGGGGAGTTATGTTGGCTTTGGAGGTAGCATTGGTTCTTAGTTTGTCTACCAATTGATGTCGCTGAGAGAACTAAATCTTGAGCACAATGCGAAATGAACCTTCTGAGGTTTCCTCCACTAATATTGTCCCGAATGTCATGAAAGTGTGTAGTTATTTCCATAGTGTTCCAACATAAAATAATGGAGTATTGTTATTAAATTTTACAGCTATATATTTACCACAGTACCCCTTAAGATAGAAAGACGGCAACAAAAAGCCGTATATGTAAAGAATCTGTCGAACGCATCCCTTATACCAATAATTTAACTGCATAAAAGGGTATCGAAAAATACTAACACGAGCTGTTTATATAAAAGCTATCATATTAACAGTTGAAATTGATTTAAAAATTGTATTTGTCCTTCTTTTTCCTGGCCCTGATAGGTGCGGTTTGCAAAGGATGTCAATCAAGGCGTCAACGGTATTGGCTACACTTTTTTAAACACCAAATTCCGGAGCAATATCTGCGTATCCCGTGTGGCAGTCGAACCCACGACAATTAGACTCCTAGGGCCAGTAACTTAGCAATTGCGTCACCAAGTCTGCCGGTAATAAATTGTATTTAAGTAGTAACGAACATAAGAATTTTCATTCTGTATTAAGTTTAGACGAGATATCACTTATCTCTTACAACTTTCACACAAACACTCTTAAAAATTACCGAAGCAATAAACGTAGGTTTTATTGGTATTTCCTTTTGCAACCTGCAATGTGTATAAAGCTTTTGAAGTTTCGAAGAAAACTAAAAGTCTTATGCTTGAGTTATTCATTAAAATTTCATAAATATGAATTATTATGTTATATTTCTTGTACCTTCAGCTTTAACCAGAATATTAACAGTGTTTACCATTTAGGCCAAACAACGAAGAAAACAATAATTAAATCCGGTATTTTTAAAATGGAGAGTCTGTTAAAATAGTACATGTGTAGGCAAACAACCTACGTGGGTGTCAATCTCGATCAAGACTGTGAACGATGACTCGGGCAAGATAAATTTACCTCTTTGTAACATTTCCGATTCGAACGGAACAAATAAAATAATTTTAGACCGTGACGCTCAGTACTGAAAAACAGGGCAGAGAATAAAGGCTATGATGATGTCGACATTTGGCCTACATTTCGCGTACCTACTGAAATATCCTTTAATTTTCTAAAAACTCATAAGAAATATATCATTATTAAGACATATTAAATGCTGACAGTTTTCTTCTTCTTCTTTCTCCTGCCTTTAACCCAAACGAGGTGGGTCACTTTCCTCTATCAGCCGTCATCTTAGTACTCACCCCTTTCGTGGCATCTTACTTACGAAGTCATGTATCGATTATTATGTAAAATTCGTCGTTTCATAAGATCGTGCAATCGTCTTTTTGAATAAAGATATTTTGATTTGAATTTCACAGACGTAATTATCATTCTTCATACAGTCCATCCAATTCTTTCTCGGTCTTCCTCTTAACTCTACACCCTACAACCAAATCCATGCTCATCACTCTTCTAGTCAGATGACTTTCATCCCTTCTCATAACGTACCCATACCGTGTCAACCTATCACTCCTTATCTTCTCAGTCGCTGGTGCCACTTTCAAAGTTTACCTTAAATACTCAATCCGGATCTTATCCTTTCTGGTTTCCCTTTTCCTTAATTTTAATACTGATAGTAATAATAATTTATTATATTATGTGAAATGCATGGGAAATACATTTGAAAAAATTATGAATAGAATCAAAAAGTAATTAACACAATAGTTGCATTTCCAGTTAATACTTTTGTGTAAACACGAAGTAAAATCTTTTTTTCGTGTTATTTCAATAGTAAAATTTTATAAACCACTAAGAAATCACGGAACCTATTAACTTTTAAAAGATATTAGTTTATAATATCTGCACTTAAGATGAAATTAAAATTTTTTCAAATGAACGAAATGGACGTTGTATCACCGCTGCGAGGATTTCAATCCGCATCCTCGCTTGCACCTCGTTGACTCGTCGAAAAGCTAGCCTGACTAAGCTAAACGTTGATAAAAATCTCAACATATTTATCTACTTTATTGTTATTGTATTTTAAGCAAATTCGAATATTACAAGTATAACCTTTTTGAATTCACCTTAATTAGTTTGGTTTTTAATGACTTGAAGTAACTAACCGTTTTTTTTCCACACGTTGGAATTAGTTAAGTTACAATATTTACATGCTATTCCCATTGTCGAGTAACCAACGCAATTTCTACACGTTGTACTTGATAAGGGACAACTGGTATCAAGTACAATTTATTTTAACAGTTATTTAGATTAGGTATTTAATATTGTGATTGAATATGAAGTTTTGTTATTAAAACATTTTTATTATGATTTATTTGAACTTTGTCTCGCAAGCGTCGTATTTATAGTTTTTTCTTATCGAGCGTGGTTGTTTTCATAAACTTTACTTCAATAGTTTAAAAATTAATAAAATTGTATTTTTTAACTATTCTGAGGTATTCAGAACTCCGTCATATGAGAACAGATTTTAAAAATTCCTTTTGCGTTGGGTTCAGTTGAGCTCTCATAGTAATTTCATTCATATTGGATTTCGGAGATACATCTGGGGACCCTCAAAATGAAATGGAAAATATAATGAGTGTGATATTTGAAGCGGTTTTTTTCGTTAATATAAATGTGCGTGTATTGTGTATGAAAAAGAAACAGCTAGAGTAATGTAATTATCATTGACATTATAACTTCTAACTATTTTAATGACTATTCATTACAATATAAAAAAATATCTTAAGAAAAATATTTTTCTTAAGAAATATGACCGAGAACACCGACCACTTACTGTGATAAACCACCCAAGATCTCGTTCTGATGCACGAAGGGGCAGGTGCGTACGAAGAAAGCCCACAGAATATCAGCCTGAAGCGGAAATACTATATTTCTGCTCGTCTAGCGAATGACGTAGTAATGCGACCAACTTTTATTTTTTTACAGGTTGTCATCGCATATGCCACAGCTCAGGTGTTGAAAATGAGCGAGAGTAACCACTTGCCATCAGGTGAACCACCTGATCCCTCGCTAAATAATCACTTTAAAAAGATATAGACTTGGATCAAAGCACTATGATTACTATAACAATGTATGCATATCGATGATTTTCACCTACATTGTTAATGCATACCTATATGATATCCATATGTAAGATTATAACATTTTTAGGAATATAGTTTTGTTTCTTCTTTTGCAGATATTCACAACACAGAGTCTTTAGCGTCGTAGAGAGCTACAAGTTTCCAAAAGGTCAGTACTGGCTTTTTTAATAAATATATCCCCTAAAAGTCTTCAGTGAATATAACCAACTTTTACAAAATATGTAACCAAATAAACAAATTTTAAATATTTTTTAATGTGAGGAAGTGGCAAACTAGGTGGTGGTTCACCTGATGTTAAGTGATAACTGCCGACCATAACTGCAAATGCGTCGGCACGCAGACGAAACGCAGAAGTGTAACATTTCTACTTCACGCCTTACCCGGACGGACCTGAGCATTGTAACTCTTTCAACATGTAGTTCACTTTTGACTTTCTAGTTACATTGACAATGAAGTCTTCTATCGGTAAGCATAAAGAAAAGACAAAGACTTTACTTGACACAATGAAAAAATATTTTAGTATAGATATGTACCGTGTATACATCCTTGAATTGATAAAAATCGGTTATTGTAATATTACAAACAGACACTTCAATTTTAAATTCAAAACAGCTTGAAGCGGGAAGCTTTATTTGAAATATAAATTATGCAAAATTTTCAAATATATATCCGTAGAGTTATGTCAAAATCACAAGTTCTTGAACTCACTCTCCTGTCATAAGCCCTTGTCGACTCGAATATTAGTCATTTTTGATAGATAACACTTGAATAAATGATGGTCATTAGTCGTGTTGTTGTTGGGGCATTGACTGTTTACTTTGTATACGCCGATTTACTTTGGTCATAGACTCAGTAGCATTTAATTTATTATCATATATTTAATAAATCATATCATATTTAATAAAGTATGGCATTACAATAATAAATGCCGTTTGAAGAAAAAATTTAACCCACTTTTCTATCCTTCGAAAGCTAAGCTAAATTGCTTTGTTCTTTGTCTCCACAGTTTCATTCCAACTGCTCGAATTTTACAAAGCTATCACAATACCTCAATCGCCATAAAAGTTGTTGTAACTTTCATTCTTTGTTTTATGGAATTATCACCTCTGGGTATGAACATTTTGAAACCATTTAAGATTGCGCAAGGGTTTATTTACAGACAGTTTTCATGTATAAAAGAATTCGCATATTCATCTATATGTATACATATCCTTTTATCTGTCTATAAAGCAAATAATTTATATATAAATGTATACAGGGTGACTTTTATAAATATAATCTTTTGTAATCGTTTATTGAAATGAAAACAAAGAAATCTTAGAAAACAGAACTTGTTGATAATGCGGTAGTATACTTTTGAAATGAACTTGTCTGCGTGTTAGTTATGAATGGTCGCACGTAAAATAAATGAGTTGCCCATAAATCACGCACTTTTTTAGATAAGTTCAAATGAATGTATTTAATTAATTAAGAGTGATTTTAAATAGTTATCATTTTTATGTAAAATTATTTATGTCTAGAATTTAATAAAAAAATGGATACAAGTGTATCGAATCCAAGAAGAAAAGCCTCCCAGTATAATTGTCAAATAGTGTTAACAAAAAAAAAAAAAATTGCAACATTGTTACAAGAGTTTACTTTTTTTAAATATTAGAACATAAATGGCCTAATTCTACGTAGACATTGATTTTTGATATAAATTTCAAATAGATAAGAAACCACAGATACCAACCACAGAACCACATATTAAAACTTCAGATTTATATTAAACAGACTGACGTTTATTCGTGAATATTCTGAAACGTTACAAAGCTACATGGCAAGAAAACTAATGTCGCTAGTAGTTCTACAGGAATGTGTAAGTAAGTAAATGTAGGTTATTAGTATCAGACATACATTTAACATTACTGACAAACATCAAACGTAATTCTAAAATTGTTATGCTTTTACCTCCTGCAACAGAATTCTAAAATGGACGTAATTATATGCAAATGAAATTTGCATTTTGATGTCATCCATCGTACATTACATCTTTTACGAGCATTTTCAATTTCACGAATCATTAAATAGCGTCAAATATGGGGCTCGAGACGTGGGCGATATCCTCGAAGAGGCTGTCGGCATCAATCAATCAGCGGTATTGAAAGTAAAACAAAATGGCCTAGAGTATTTATCCAAATTAGAAAATCAAATCAAATGTAGATATTATATTTGTGCTGTTACAGTTTAACGTAACGGTAAAATTATGAATTTGCTCGCCAGTTAGATAATGGTAAATTTTATAGTTACTCCTAATATAAATACTAGGTATCTATTTGAGGCTCAGCATCACTCCTAAAGTTTAGTACTTTCAAATATCAATATTTACGAAATTTAAAACGACTACTATTTACTTTTTGTTAAGGCTTGATTTTTTTTTTATACGAAAAGTTGTCAAACGAGCAGACGGTTCACCTGATGTTAAGTGAATACCGCCGCCCATGGACATCTGCCCAACCTTTTGAAAATTAGGCTTGATATGAAGAAGTATATTTATTACTTTTAATAAATCTGAAAGGCGTCAGGGGAAATTACAGTCTCATTTATTACTTTTTGAATAATTAATAAATATCTTAAATTATCACAAAAAGTCAACTTCAATTAAACACATATTCGCTTCCAACACAAAAACTACCACTTTGTTCGAATAAATGGCCTATACGATATACGAAAAATCTCGACAACTCAGCTGCACTCAATGGAAATGGAACAAAGCATTTCGTATTGAGCATTCCAATTTTAGCGATACTGTAGTAGTTAAAACGCTAACGCAGAACGCGACGATTTGCACTGAATAAATACGAATCTATGTATATAGCCGCCGGGCCTGAACATGAACTGAGTCGTTAAGCTATAAATCTATGCTATTAGTCTGTTGCACTCGCACTATGGCAAACAATCTGATAGTACTGTTTGCTTTAACGTTAAAGGTCGTTGTGACCAGGATAATTTGCCATTCAAATATATTAGTGAATGTGTTAATCTCTTTGGTTTTCCAGAAAAAGCCTTTCAAAACTAAAATGCTTCTAAATTTTCCATATCAATTTAAAATGAAAAAAAGATTATCATATTAGATGACACCATAAATCCTTTATCTCAATCTTGTTTGTAACTTTGCGAGATCACAGACTTCTTATGAATTTTACTCCAACGATGCTTGGAATTTTCATCGCGGTAGCAATAACCGGTGGTAATAATGCGAAATTTAAAAACGTTATAAGTATAAGAATTATATAATTATTAGGTCCGAGGCATGTTTTAGCTCTTAATATGGTAAATTTTTTTCTTAATAATTAAGAGTTATCATTTCAATTGTAATCTATCCTATTGTTAATAAGTAAATAACACGCTGAAAACAACATTTGTTTAAAAAAATGTGAAAGTGTGACATTTTCTTGCCTTGAATGAAAGTTTACTCGAGGATCATTTACACACATATCCGCTCGTGCAGTTGGCATCTTCTGCGTAGATAGAATAAAAAAATAATAATTTAAAAAGTGACGATAGCCTGGGCGTTCAAAGATTTCAGACGTGCAAAGCCTCAGACTGTCCCAGGGACCACGAACAATTCGTAAACTGTTTCATTTAGTTACATACCGCACATGAAAATTAAACACAAAGACACACGAATTTCTTTTTTTTTTCTCGAAAATTCATACATATTTTACTTTTGATATGAAGAATGCACACTTCTAATACCTTGATGTTATACATAAATTGACTGAAGAAAATACATAATTTCGTTAGAAGTTAGGTTATTTAGGTTAGATTGGAAAATTTAGATTTGATTATATGATGTTTCGTATTATTATAAACTTTTTAGTGCTAATAGTGATTTTTGAAGTCGGTTCTTATTTTGTTAATAAATCTTTTTATTATGCGATGTTTTTCATACCCTTATCGATTTAATTAGCCCATCTACGTTTTAAGAGTTTTGTTTCTACTTGTAATTTTAGTAACAGTTGTTAGTGTAGGTTCCTTATTTGTTATATTTTTACATAAACAATTAATTTCAAAAGTTTGCATTTAATTACTTGATTTATTCAAAGAAATTACTGAAAAACATTTGATTAATCAAGAAATAGCGCACGCTATGCAGTGGGCATTGAGCTGTATAAAACGCGCACAATCAACGCGAAGGCACCACAACAAACTAACTGCGAACTAAAACAGAACCGCACTCGACCCATTAAAATTGCACAAAGCTTTTGAAGCTGAGCCTCGCAATAGTTGTGATGCCTCGGGAAGGGCGATTATTTAGATGCAAAATCCGAACGCAGTCCTGCAAACGTAAATTATTTCATTTTAATTAATTTGACGGATATAATTTAAATTACCGGAACGTTGGGGAACACCATCGAATCTCTGAAATTAAATAGAGAGGAGAGAGGTAACTGTTATTATAAACTGAGGAATCTATCAATTTCAGACGCGACAACCTTCGCGCTTAGCGTCTCAAACTGAGGTCGTGAAGATTAACCTAAATGAAGAACGTATTAAGCCAGGACTTATTTATTGGATGCCTAATACAATCAAAGTTCCCCTGACTATGACTAGCTAAATAATCACATTCGTACTACAATGTTCTGTTCTAAAATTCCTTAACCATATATGTATACATCAGTTACATACATGATGAGCCGTCTTAGCTCAGTTTCCGGATGCTCGATTTTTAGTCAATTACTCGAGCAACCCGAGTTCAAACCTAGAGGCAGCACTAAGTGCGGACTCATCACGTGGTCAGCAGTGAAGGAAATCATCGTGAGGAAACCTAACCTAAACCTGCATATTATCGAAATAATACAACAAACATTTCGAAGATTATTTTAAGTCTGTCAACCCTCTGTACGGAGGCCTTTGGAAAGCAGTGGGACAAAATATATAGGCCGTTATTTTGCTTGACTATATGTATGTAAGATTGTGCTGTGCGACATGTGAATAATATATCACAACTAATGAATATTCATCAGCGGTGGTAGTATTGACGGGGCAGGGCTGAAGCAGATGCATAATTGATGCTGCACCGCCATCCGTGCGCGGCTGACCCATTTATGCAGCCCGTTTTCGCTTCCCCAACCAACCTTCCTGCACCAGCTGCAGCGCAATTGTGTTAATATAGTTTATGTCCTAGGCTTAACGCTGCGGCCGGTGACAAGAGAGCTGGTTCTTTCCTCGCTCAAAGGTTAAGCATAACTATTCAGCGAGGAAATGCAGCTAGCGTTCTTGGCACCATGCCGCGTGGATTAGGTTTATTACATAATATGTAATTTTAGATAGATTTAATCTTGTAAATATTAAGTTTTATTTTGTAAATAAAGTCAATATAGTATAGTATATGTATAATAAATCTTTATCTACCATATTTCTGCAAATAAAGATGATTATGATTATGATTATGGTTAAACTCACCGAATTGACCAGAATGATCTTCTTAATGATCAGAATGATCAATTCAAGGAGTTCAACCATCCTTTTGACCACTCAAATGACATTTCAAAAGCCATTTGGCAGCTGATTAGTTAACGTCTACGATTATCAGTGCTTCAGAAACCGGGCGTTAGTCTGTTATTATTTTTCATAGATTTTCAATACCTTAATACATAAGTCATTTTATTTCTGTACTTGACTTGTGTATTTATTCAGCATTCATTTGATTATCACTAAAATTACGAACGCGATAAACTTATTATTATTTACTTAATACCTTACTATTTGAAGTTTTTGATGTGTGTTCAAAGCTATCGTTTTTTTTTGAGTGCAAAACAATATGTGATGAATCTCATTTCAAAATCTGAAGCGGATACTGCGTTGAAGGAGTACATTTGTTTCACAAAAGTACATTCATCATCTCGCCACTCATGCCGAACACAACAACTCACTCGACCCTTGTAATTGCAACAAAGCCTTGTAGTTTTTGCTCAATACGCCGTGGTACATTTTTAAATTCGAACCCCTGAAAATATGGCACAGCAGATTCAAGCAAAGTATTTAGTCGTTTCTATTCAACTGAACTTGCATTTGAAATTATTAATTATCAGAAGAAAATCTGTGCTTGTGATGTAACTTATACTAACTGCGAAACTTTTACTTTCCTGACCAAGCTTTCACAGTTAATCTGTATTGTTCAAAGCGTAAAGACGTTGAAAAGTATATACTTGCAAAGAAATTGCAAAACAATTATGAATTCAGTGACAATCACCATAGCGTACAAGTCTACACCTAAATTGTAAGACTCAGACGAACTTGATTCTAAAACGAGTGGAAACCTGGAATATGCTGAAATATCTAGTAAGTCAAAGCATATGTGAGGCGATTTCAAAGCAACTCTGGTCGTTCAAATAAAGCAATAACTGAAAAATTAAACCGTACGCTTGGCGCTTCCTTTTAATGGCTTTTTCCCACCATTCAAAGGATATTTTCTCCGCTGTTTTATTAAATTAATAAAATCTCATACAACATATTTACTATTGGCAATTAAATCGTTATTGCTGCACATTATTTCTTGTTGAAAGATATGTCGATGTAATAACGAAATTGATACGAAATCACAGCACCAGTAGAAAAGAAGCGCGCAACAGTAGCGCCATCTTTTACTTTAAGTTGGACTTTGTTAACAAAAAGACAAACTTAATTTTAAATCTTTTAAAAGTAAAATACATAAATATAATAAGATTTAGCACATTACGATTGCTAACCGTCCTTAGCTTTTAAAAACTTACTTAATTGTTCTACCACGCGAGAAGGTGAAATAAATATAATGCAGTAATTAATATTACACAAAAATTTCTCATTCAACCTCATTACTCACCAATCAGTGCTATGATGATAATAGATAAAAATTTCAGAATATACGCAGTACGCTAGAATACGCATCTCCTGTTTGGAACCGTTTATATCAGTGCCATATTAACCGAATTGAGCGCTGATGCTTCAAATTATCAAAGTAAAATAAACCATTTTAAGCTGGAACCTTTAGAAAAACGTAGAAATTCAATTGATCTCTTATTTTTACATACAACTATAAACGGCAAAATAGTCGTCCCTGAGATATTATCGAAGTTAGATTTAAAAGTTCCACGAAATTCTCTTTGTCGAGCGAGTAAAAACAATAAAACGTTTTGGGTTCTAAGTAGCCGTACAAATCTTGGCTGTAATCCACCCATGTTCTCCAGTTATTACATAATTGAATGCAGGAATTGATATATTGATATATTCCATAATCGATTGATATATTCCATAATTTTAATTCAGAACTTAAAAACTACTTAGGCAGTTATGAATCGTCTCAGTAATATTTGTAATGTTTTTGTTAATATATACTATATGTTACCATTCTATATTAGTCATAATATATTATAGTTTCTATATTAGTGTCTTGTACAGCACGTATGTATTTACTATTCGTGAATGATGTGTACGCATGTTATTGATGTGTTCATATTATGTTAATTTAATTATGTGTACTTCTAATTAT
This sequence comes from Iphiclides podalirius, assembly GCA_933534255.1. NCBI lineage: Eukaryota > Metazoa > Arthropoda > Insecta > Lepidoptera > Papilionidae > Iphiclides > Iphiclides podalirius. The sequence continues at coordinate 105,942 of OW152825.1, read as the reverse complement.
TAATTGATAATATTGTACCTTGAAAGTGTTTTTGGTGTACCTAACAATATAAATAATTATATAACTTTATTAATATAAACTAGCGGTCCCGACAGACGTCTTGTACACGTCTTAAATCCGAAAGTTTAATTTTTTTCCGTGTGGTGAATAAACCAGCGCCCACAAAAAAATGTTCAAATGCTGATAAAGCACCTGTAACACTATGGAATGGTCGGTACGTAAAATTCCTTGTAATTGTTAATTCGCTGCTAGACCGTAAGGAAATGAACAAAATGTACCGTTCTGTATCGTTTCTAAGCGTCGTTAATTGCACGAGAGTGTTTGTTTCATTATGAAAGGTTCAACATTGCTATAGGACCCAGTCTCTATTTAAATTGCATGATAATTATGGCATCACGTTACTTCGTGGTTATGTAATTTTATTTTTGTTTATATTTTAGCTGGATGCGGTACCAAGAAACACCACAGTCGAAAACATCAGCAAATGTTCTCTTAATTACAAGCGTCTTAACGACTTTAAATCGTACCCGTGTGTTGACGTCATTACCCATAAATTTAGCCCCGTTCCTCCCGTTTGATACTTGTGAATACACAAATGGAATATCAATTTGACCTTGCCTTTGTGGTGCAAAGTACGTCCACTCGAATCTGCATGATCTGCGACGTTTCAAACCTGACAAGCGGCGGCTGTCGGGCATAATTGTACGACACGTCGTCTCACCGTCAACGTCGTAACGTACGTCCGTTCTAACATGTTGTCTCTAATAGATATACAATTAATATCTAGAATTATGGGTACTAATATAATAGTTTTTCCTCGGACCCTAAAATAGCAGAAGCTACTGACACATACGTATATTTAATAAAGTATCGTCATTGATCTAGAGTTTAACTTTCATTCTTGAGATTACATAGAGTTCATCTAATAGCGCTCATTCTTTTTCCACGAGCTCGATATCAGATATCAGGTGGACCGTGAACGTGATAAGTTCGACCTTAGAATTATACACATATCGCTCGCCGAGTTTCCATTTAACTTGAAATAAGAACAAATATTCTTTATGCTATTAATTACAATGATAACTCCCCATAAAAGAACTTTTCAGAAATGTAAAGAAAAAAGTTTTTCCCTTATTTTATGAAAAAACTCTTCGGCTTAATGTGAATAAATTATTTTAACTTTATAACAAATCTCTGTCCTACAAAGTACAGAAATGGATTTTTAAATGGAACAAGTTCTATTTCCTTTTCAAGATGAAACATTAGACGGAGAGGCTATTATGTTTTGGAGTACGCTCCGCGCTTCTGCCTAACACACAAAACAAATAAAACAACACTCAGCCCGTGCCTTAAATTGGGTCAAAACTTTCAGCTACCGTTATGAGAGCCAGTAATTTAAAGTATTTCGCAAACCATCGCATTAAACAAAGAAAACGAAACGTCATTATTGGGTATTTATAACAATGTCTACCGTGTGTAATAATACGAACAATTTGTTCTTACTACCCTACTGCCGAAAGAGGGTAGTGTTTCTCAAGCCTATACATGTATGGTATGTACTAACTATTCCTTGATATTTCATCCGCCTGAAAAGTTTAAGCTTCGCCCCAGTAGTAAATAGAGGAATAGGGTTTAATATGGGTGTTTTTTATGCAATAGAGTTTTGGTTCACTTAATAATTAAAGCTTGCTAGAAATCAAAGAAATTGTACATTGAAATTGAAGCCAACGAATAAACTCTCACAATACGGTATATGATAGATTAGATCGAGTGAACATTTATATAATAAATAGTTGAGTAATCCCTATATAATTATGTCCATTTAGAGTGAAGGAATAAGATTTTGTTCTCCTCAGCTAATAATAAGTACGCAAAAAGCGTTTGCTCAGCTGAAATTATGTTCAGAACACGCTAACTGTCGACTCGGCATCGAGCACTGTATCCCTAATAAGTAATCCCTGTGCTCTGTAGTATCCCTAAACAATTATGGTAATTGTTTCAACTGATTTGAAGACTAAGCTCTTTTTAAATGTTTCGATTTGATGACGACAAGCTCGATTATACCTTTAAAAGAACTGAGCAATATCTTTTTTTTTTACTTTTCTTACTTTCAAGTCTTTTCTAGTGGAAAACAATACCATTTATATTTCATATCAAATAAAAATTCATCTTTTTAATAAATAAGCATCAGAATTGGAATTACGCCTTGGCTTGTTAGCAAAAAAAAAATTTTGCAAAAAGTAACTGTTGTTCATTTAGACATAGGTAACTTCTTCAATTTGCCGTTAATTGCCCACCTATCTTATAGCATATCCAATGAGGCTACACGTGTTCTCAACCGGTCCGTCATCGATCGGTCTAATGTCGTAGACTTTCGTAGCTCCAGGATTTCGTAGATTACGGTTCTCTCATTTAGGAGAAACTCCAAATAAAATAATTACAGTATAGGCTCCTTATAAATTCGTTTTCACATGGCTATCAGATGTGTATTGTAACGTGTTGTAATAAAATTGTATTATTGTAGTTTTTTTTCTGTAAGTACTCTGATTACGTGATTGTGAATTCGAATTAATTTGTACATAGATCCATAGACATGCTGGTCTTTTCACGACCTTTCACTTCACTGCCAAGTGGGTCACCTGATGGTAAACGATCACCGCTGTCCATGGACATTAGTTTAACTATGAACTACTCATTTATTAATTTTCTGCACGCTTGGCGCTCAAAATAGCATTAGCAGCATATAAACCGATCTGATGGCAGGACCATGCAACAGACTTCACTGTTACACGAATGGGCAGGTCCGTCCGGGTAAGTACCACGACCTCACAGCAGACCGTGAAGTGGAGTGTTATACTTCTGCGTTTCGTCTGGTGTATGAGGTAGCCGAAGCCCACTTTATTAAAAAATGGCAATGGGTATGTAGCCCTACAGGTATGCACATGTCAAAGGGTGCACATGTCAATGGCGATTATCACTAACATTAGGTGAACCGCCAGCTCGTTTGCCATCTTTTCACGTAAAAAAACCTATTTTGACGCTTCGTTGTAAACAAGCCCGATTTATCTCTTTTTATGAATCCAAGGCTTAACAGAAAATTAAGCTATAACTTATTTTACCTAAACGTTGTAGACTAAGGTAGAAGCACATACCCGACCCTATTTAGTCCAGTAGAATAGAATATTATGTACTTGCAAACCTGTCTAGATTTTGTCAACACTTGCAGCACTGGCGAGATCGTGCTTCATAAACATCGTTCGCTTTAAGATTTCATTTGAACTATGATAAGGCAATCTAAATTTTTTTGTACAAATAACTTCAAAGCGTTGAGCGATTCAGTGCGGTAGCAAGAAACGAATATACAAATAATAAAGTCTGCTACATGACGCTCGTATTTCGATTTTCTGCTACAATATATTAAATTTTCTGAACGGTTTTAATTGAAATTTTAGTTAGATTTATAAAAACGAATGAACTTTACATTGAAATTAAATGAACCAAAGGACGATACTGCTTGATGTTGTGATTTGAGGCGTACATAGAAATCTATTACACCAGCAGGTACGCAGAATTATGAGTCTTGCGGTTCACGCTAGTGTTCGGTGATGTCGCAGTCACTGAGACTTTCTCAGGCGAGTCGGCACATCAATGCAACAGTAGAAACCGCTGCGTGGCCCTGCCACAGTACAACATGCGGACATGGAACCAAACAACAGCTTGGCCCTCTTACTGTGATTAAGACGCCGGGTATTATATACCCACGTGAAAATGTATTTATCATATAAACTGTTTATGTACCATTTCACGTCCTTGAAATTTCGAGACAGAAAACGTTTCACTGATCAATATTCAACGCGCAGCCTGAAACTTTCAGGTAAAAAGCCCAAGATTATCCCAATATGAGAGTAGCCATAAAACAGAGATGGCAGTTTATCCGAATATTTTAAAGTATAACCATTTGTGCGAGTAAATACAAGAAATGTAATGAGTTAGACACTTTGTTATAATGAAGTCCGATGTTTATAATAATCAATGTGTTACAATATGTTCTTGTTTTTCTAAAGAATATAACAGAAATCTAAAGTCCTGCTAAAACATGCAACACTGTGCCCCAAAACTGACCTTTAAAATCAGCCGTATCACCGGAAATCTCATTTGCATACAACGAAGGGAGACAATCAAATTTATAAAAGGACTACGCAATAAAAAGAAACCATTCATTGTTGATGAACAAACCGTATTTACCTTCATGAACAATGCCAAAGTTTTATATACCCATATTAAAATTTTATACATCAACTGGCGTTGTATACTGTTTATGACAGGAGAAACTAGATATTTCTCTGTCATAAACAGTATCCTTAATCCGGTGCTTGCACCTTGTTGTCATGCAGAGCTCAGCGGTCAAGTTTTCATTCTCTCAGACCACTTTATTGAAATTAGGACAGGCTGATGTAAATGTTAATCAATGTGCATTCTTCCATAATTTATTGTTGTGAAATAAACATAAATCAATTGTTAGGGGACGGTTTGGATAGAAGATGAGATTTGAGGCTGATTTTTTGGTTGATATAAAGTTGGCACGTCACTTTAAGAAGAACGAGTAAAAGAAATTAATTTCATTAATTTTATTATTTTATATTTCGTTTTTATCATAACTAGTGGACGCCGAGTTGTCGAAATTCGACCATACTTAATTTAAATTATAAGCTTGAACAATATTAATCTATTCTCAAATACAATATACAATAAACAAAAGATTATAAATATGCACGTATGAGTCAAATACATGGTAGTGTGTGTAAGGTTTTCTATATTGATCTAATGTATTTATCATGCATAATTAAAAAAAATATTAGCATTCTTCACTCCTTCTCTATAAAAACTATAAGAATGGGTTTCATACTCCTCCGTCCGCGCAATCTTCGTAAACAGGGGTACCTACAAAGATTTCGCTTTACGTATTATGATATAGATGTATAATAATAATAATATACTGATGCCCTTTTTTTTCACATCACATCATTATAACAGATTGACTGATTAGTTTATAAATATAATAGCAAATTTTATGTAAATACTTAAATTTACATAATCTAATGAATATAATGTTGTTTGCGCCAAATAAAAAGTATCCTCGCATTTCTTTTTAAGCGTACAAACAAACGCAGTCCGTTCATTGAATACTTCGCATTTATGTGAAATTTGGTTTGATCAGCTGTGATCGATACGCGATACCCTTTTCATGCGATATTGACTCATTTCGTTTGAAGTCTGAAATTCTATACATTTCTTAATTTCGATTACATTGCTTTTAAGTATCTTCTAGTAAGTAAACATAATATTTTGAGGAGCATGTACGATTAATTGAGAGATTCAAACGAATTTAATTACTTGTGTTACCGATAGCAAAAATTATTATATTCTGATTACGAATCGGCGAAGAATCGGCGTTAGTTATGCATTCGTAATTTGGTAAATTAAGTAAGTAGATTATTTTGCAATAACGGGTAAGTCCTTGTTGCAATTACAAACATCCTATGGATAAGAAAAAAAATTGTTATTTAATATCTAACACTGTGATGCGAACTTTTTGTGTCACACCATGTTCCTTACAAGCAACCAAAGTTCACTCAACTGATTTAGTACTTCAAATTTAGTTTATTAAGCTTAAAATTGAGAACTTAGAATATAAATATGTGATTCCTACGTCCCGATCACTAAATATCGAAAGTCTGGTGCGTGAAGCAAACGCGCTGTATATCGATGTGATTGGATTGATGCCGTAATTGACAGCTTGATGCAATTATCTCCCCGAGGCAGCTCCGCCTACGAATCCAACTGAGCTGACGGTAATGTGATAAATCAGTACACGCGTGGCTCTGGTTTATACAATCTCTCGCGCAAAATCGTTTTTGGTTCTGAATATAAATTTTGGCCCATACTGATGGAGGTTTAAGACATTTGCAACACCTGTAGGGTTGCAGATACTTCCACTTCACGCCCGTCTTCTGAGGGGTCGTGGTACTTACCGAGACGGACCTGCCTATTTGTGCAACAGAGAAGACCGTGGCGTGGCCCCAACACTTAGTCTTTAAGTCATCCGGTTTCTTTAATTTTAATCCATAAGTCTATCTTATGTTATGTCAAACTATAGAAAAATGTAAGGCTAAAATACCATGCTATTTTGATATAAGCTCTAGTATAATGGTCATTCAGTAATTTTCTCAGTGTCTTTTACAGGAGTTAGAAACTTGTGCCTCCTCCTTGTGACTTGAAGTAATCTCAACTTTCCAATTACACGAGCGTTTATTTATGTCTCTACAACTCTGGTGACGTCATGGGCAACTATTCTAAGACAATGCGCCATAAATATATAGTAAAATAAACAGGATTTTCGAGCTTTGATATTATTGAGGTCACGGTTATGCCGAGCATTTATGTTACTTTTAGAGAATGAATTAATGAAAGAATTCCGTGCCGATTTAACATTAAAGGATTTTGATTTGGTTGTGGTTGTCATTTTGTAAAGATATAAATCTGGCAGCAAAAACACGTTTATATACAATCGTGACAAACTTCGCTGGCTACGATTTAAGGTTAGAAGATCGTGTCCTGTATTTGTTACGTCGATCATCGATTTTCTTTTTACGTTGTTTTAGTATTTTTTTTTTCTGACGTATGTTACTATACCATTCGTTCTTATAATACTACTTCATTTGAGTTGTTTATGTACATGTATATAATAAAAGAACCTATAGAAGCATCTACTGTTAAATAGCAACAGCATTAATAAGAACTCCAAGGATAGTACTAGTTTAATACTTTCTTATCTTCCGAAGTAATCATGCAATGGATAAATATCGGCTAAAATGTGCCATAATCGGTCTACGTCATTAATAACGATCAAAAGTGTGTGCGTTAAAACATATTAGGCGTAGATTTGTATGTGCGACATAATTATTGAAATTATATTATTAATGTCATCAACAATTTCCACTTTTGGGGGTTTCGACTTCGGTTTTGAAGACTTGTGTTTAAAGCCTCAACCTCCCTTATTTAATCCTATTATTACTACGGTAGAAGCACGCAGCAGACAGCGCTTTTTATAAATGAGCCGACTCGGCCGGGGAAGTGCCACGATATATTATTCCGTTGGTTGAGGCATTCCTACGGGATATGAGAACCACTTGAATATTGCCACCCTAAAAGAAGATAAATATTAACTACATAACGGGGGTCGTGGGTTCGGTTTCCACACGGGACAAGTAATTGTTCCCAAAGCCACATGTAATTGTTTCCAATCTGGTCGTTCATCCACGTAAAATTGTGAGTGAAACGTCTTTATAATTATAAAAACTCCTCAATATTTCAATATAACATATCAGTGTATACTATTGTCAAGTGACCTTTAATGTTTAGAATTAAGTTGACGTTCAGCTATAAGCTTAGCGTCTAGACCAAAATCGAGTTCGTAGACTGGTTTATAACGATGTCAACTGTGTAGGACATAGATGTCTAAAGCAATTACACAGCACATGCGATAATTTAGCTTTTAAGATGCAGTGAAAGGGACGTCTATGTCACTGTGGGCTTTGAAATACACAAACTGAAACATATCACCACTGCGCCAATTGATCCATTAACCATCATGAACAATGTAAATAACTTTTCTAAGGGGCCAATTAAAAAGAATCCAATCGTTCAGTTGAAATAGTGCGTACTAAACGTCGAAATAACAAAGACTCTAGAGAGTAACTATCAGTGTTTCGACCCAATAAAAATTCCCATAGCGCGCCTTAGCTATCGTGCAAAGCAAACAACCGCCACTTCTGCCCATCAATCACGGCCGCCTCTCAGCACCCGCTGCCGACGCTATGCATTTAAACGGCCCGAACATTTAAATAACCCAATTCTTACGCTACGAGAACCGTTTTGTAATTGGATGACTCAACGCCTCGTGTACATTCGAAGCGTGAATTACACCGGCACCTTTGTTTTCACATTTTGTTGACACTGAATGATGAACACGAGTGAGTTAGTTGATATAGTGTCATCACGTTTATTTAAGACCCAAACACTCTGCAAGTCCTTACAGTCATTCAAAGGTTTCAAATTTTACTTTCTAAATGCAAGGTTTTCTTATTACAACTGGGCTTATGTAAAAAGTCATGTCATACTAATTGCTATCGGTTTCATAAGTATGTTTCTAATCGGTTGTCATAATTAAATCCGCTTATTAACTAAAATACGATACAGCGCTTTATTATGAACTAATTGTCCCACATTAATTCATACCACTTTTTCCTTGCTAATTGATAACTCCTAAACTATTAGTCAGATTAAAAATAATTGAAGTCGTAAAAATTTAAGTCAGTGGAAACAAATAGGACAGCTAACAAATAGGATAGCGCACCGCTGTTTATGGTCGATTTTAACGAACGAGTAAGATATGTTATATTTTTCATTTTATCGTTTGAATTATTTGGAAAATACAATACAAATTGTCTGTTTTTGACGCATCGTAGTTTTAATTTTTATGTGAATACTTTTAAAAACTACAATTTATGATTAGTTTTAGGAGGTACCCTACGACCGGAACAGTAACAAATCGAGCACAAAATAATTGGTATGTAAATATTGCAGCATGTAAATGAAAAAGTAGTACACTACAACGTCGCTTAATATCATTTCAAATATAGCATCAGCGTGGTCGGCAAGCCTAATTTCATTATATCGGCCACTAAACGGACGCGTAGGCCGTCGTTTACATTGAAACATAGATTTCGCTATAACAAATAGCATGACATCACTTTTTAGATTGTAGTACCACAGCGGTGCACACATAAGGCTAAGGCAATAAATTTTGCGACCTCAATCATAAATCGCGACCAGCTCTCGATTTAAATGTAGGAGACTTTTAAAGTTTTACTGCATCAAAACATCCGTCCGGTCGCAGTCGTAAAAGTGGAACTAATTGTGGTAGGCACCAGCTTATAAAACTGGAAAATGGGTCTTTTATTGCACACTTTAATGGATGACAGAATCAACAAAGTGTACATCTACATGTAAAAATGACGAAGTATAAAATTAATCTGTATGTATTTTTTATGTTTCTATCCTAACATATATGAAAAGATGTTTCAATGAATGTCTTTATTAGATGACAGAAATAAAATATAAACTATAAATCTATTTTAAGAAAGCAAAATATAAATATTTTAATTCTTACGTCAACTTTAACTAGTAGGTAGTTGACGATGTTTTAAATGAGAACCGATGGAATGTATCAATAACATAAGTTATTATTATTAACTCCACTTTTGACTATGCAAAATGCGTAAATATAAGAAGGCCTGTCACCTAAAGGGATAGGCAGAGGATACAGATTTCTAGATTCAGACATGACGTTGTCTATTTCCGGACGGTGCTTATTTAAAAACCTCATTTGTATAGCTTTTTGATCCAGATAACAATTTTAATATTTGTTAGCCAACAAAATAAAAGCTTCCGTGGCCATATGTGGATAACAATCATTATCTTAATGTCATTACCGAGAACGGAAACAAGACCCACGACACAACAAAATGTTACGATTTCTTTGTTATAATTATACATGAATGATCGTAGTGTGATGTCACCCATATTAATGTATTCACTTTCTGTTTCTGTCTGTATATTTGCCAATATCGAAATAGAATCTGGTGTAAATATTGGACGTCTTAATGTACTGTTGTAAAAATTTTTACCGTTCTGTTCTAGTCATAAAGGAACCTTTATACGCTTGTTGTACATATGCATCTCTGCCTGTCTCCGCCTTCTAAGACCCCTTTATTCTCAACAATTTTATTCTCTATATACTTTTCAATTTTTTTATGGAAAAAGCGGGCATACGGGCAGTAGGCTCACTTGATTGAAAGTTATATTGTACATTAAAAAAAGATTTTAACTCAGGTACCGGTTATAACGCAATTTCAATTAAGGCTGAACTCAGAAACAGTTCTAAGTGCGGTAAACGGAATTAGTAACATTTATAACAGATTCGATTAAGATTTATTATTGTAGTACCTAATCTAGCCGTTTGCTCCTATAATCAGCGAATGGTCTGAATATTTAAGTCAATTTACTTAACGTCGTAGTTAATGCAAACATAAGCTACCGTTATCAAATGTTTTGACAATAGAGATACGGTAAGACGAACATAATCAAAATGTTTGCTTCCCAAACTATAGCATTATTAGTCCATGTCACTTAGGTTTAATGTTCAGCTGTAGCTTAATTTATGTATATTCCAGATTTTAACTAATCACAAGTCATGTCGAATAAATAATTTCAGTCATAACAACAGTATTATAATTTTGAACTTAAGGGAATTAGGGTATTTTATTTACTATGGTAGGACCACGCAGCAGCCTCGGCTGTTGCAATAATGGGCTGGCTCGTCCGGGTAAGTACCACGACCTTACAGAAGACCGGCGTCAAGTGGAAGTATAATATTTTCGGTGAGTGAGGTGGCCGGAGCCCAATTTTTAAGAGGTTGTCAACGCATCTGCAACCATCGGGTTTTGCAGATGTCCATGGGCGGCGGTATTCACTTAACATCAGGTGAAGCGTCTGTTCGTTTAGCAACTTTTCGCATAAAGAAAATATGCGAAAAATTTTAAAATTTAAAGAAAAAAGTTCTACCGCCGAAAAGGCGCTGCGGGAATCGAACCAAGTCTTCTAGATTCGCGCACAGACGCTTTAACCACTAAGCTAAGGGACTGATTACCACACCGACGAAAATCTCAACGTATTCTACATTGTTTTCATCGCATATTAAACAGCAATTAGGGTTAGGGCAAGCGATGTAAGATATAACATACGAGGCTAATTATTCCTACAGTTAAAACTATGTTGTTATTTTAAAAATTTTGTACTCGAAGCAAAAAAAAAATACTAATTTGTAAACCACGGCTGAAAAGACATTCATACAACGTTTTATATATAACTATATAATCAAAAGAAAATTTTAATGCATTTATTATAACTATTTTCGCCCTTTGACTTATAGTTAAAACTAATAGTAAAGAAAAGAGAATTATTTATGAGATAATTTAACTACCAACCGGCATTAATAAAATCTTCGGAAATGAATCATTCGCCGCTAATGCATTAAGTCCACAATAATGTTGTCACAGATGTCGCAGACGAAAATAACAATGATCCCACTAAATTGTGTTAAAATACAAAGCACATTTATATTCAACAAAAGAAATACTTCGAGTTATCTTCGAAATAATATTATACCCGCGGTTTCGCACATTTGTATGTTTCCTTTTAAGAAGGTATAAATTTTCCAGGATATTACCCATTTAGTTCAGATATGCATTTAAATTTTTTTTTCCCAGTACAGATTTCGTAGTGTACAAAGGTTACAAACTTTGTTATGCCATTGCTATTGTCTAATCTTATCCTTTAAACGAGCAATTCTTGTATATATATATATAATCGGAATCTCGGAAACGGCTCCAGCAATTTTCATGAATTTTAGTATATGCGTAGATTCGGGGGCGAAAAATCGATCTAGCTAGGTTTCATTTTCAGAAAATGTCCTTTTATCCCTGTTTTCAGGGAATGAAAAATATTATTCGAATATGACGGTAAATTTCGCCGCAAAAGAAAATGTCATAATAGCTCGGTCGGTAATCGGGCGGCTCCAAAACAGAAGGCCGTGGTTCGCGTCACCATCATTTACACATTTAGTTTTTTACTTTTTTTCGATTCCAGATCATTGCTTTCTTTATTTTTAATTTTTTATCTCGATTTCTTTTTTTGTTATTTTTTTCCCTTTTTTTAAAAGTTCTTTCTTTTGAGAAAAACATGAGTTCATATTTTCTTATTATTAAGTCGGTAAGATCGAAAAATATTATGCATATTTCATTACTCAGTAATTTGTATCTAAATGTAATTAACAAAATACACGATTTACCAAAAAAATAAACAAACCGAGCAAAGCTCGGTCCTCCGGGTACTATTCATTTAAACAAAAATATAGTCAAAATTTTAGGAACAAAAATAGATATTTTCATTCAATTAAATTTAATTAAGGAAAGAAAAAATAGAGAAATAACATAGATGGGTAAAACTGTATTGTGCTCTTACTGAGAAATAATAATAAACGAAATCATATCCAAGTGTCACTTTGTTTTCACCTAAATATGATGAATGATGTGTTTTTATGACAAAAAAGATACAAGAACCGACCTCGTTTGAGAGATTTAAGATCATGGTTTATTTAAAATGTTTGATGTTAATTAATTTGGAAACAGACCTTTCACGATGCACATTTCACATGCAATTCTGCAATTCTTATTTCGAGTTCTCATTAGTAAAGTAAAGTATCATATACACCTATACCATTTGCCAAATGCAAATTTTGCAAATTTTGTATTTTGCAAATGCCTCCTCTGAATACCTCCTCTGTACAGAGGGTATCAGGGCATAGTCCACAACGCGGCCCCACTGCGTATTGGCGGACTTCACATATCTTCGAAATATTTTTTGTTACTATTTCGAAAATATGCAGATTTCCTCGCGATGTTTTCTTCCAACGTTGCGCACGTGATAATTCAGCACTTGAAATGAACAATTTCATCGGTGCCGGCACCGGGGATCGAAGTCGGGTTGTTAGAGTATATTGAAATAAGGGCAAGCGCCCGGACATTGAGCTATCACGGCTAACACGTCTTCTCATTAGTACTGAACATAAAATAATTTTGTTCGACAAAAAATTATTTGAATAAAACATAAAAGCATAATTACACTGTAAAGTATTTTATAAGAAGCGCTAAAAACAATCTGGTCTAATTAAACCGTTTTCCAATGTTTCAGGTAGTGACGAAGAGGCAAAATGATTTGGTGGAAAACTGCCACATTTGCCTGCATCTTGCTGTTTTCGGTCGAGGCAAAATTCTACCATAAAAACCATCATCAGAAACGAGAGGCTGCGTCCAGTATATGCGACCCGGCCTTTAACAACACGAGCGTAGTCCAATGCTATTGTGCCAAAGACTCAGATGACATAGTGCATAGCGCTGAATGTTACCCGACACACGAAAATATTAGTCAAGATGACCCAAGTTGGTCAAAGTTCAGTTCCTTAAAAAACGCGACGAAGCTTGTCCTTACAAACACAAGAGGAATATCATTTAAATACATTCCAAGGAATGCATTAACGTACACTGATAATTTGATAAAACTTGACGTTAAATATGGAAACACTGCTATACTGGGGCCATTTTCTTTTGCGAATTTGAGTTTAATAGAAGAAATCAGGCTCAGCGGGAACCAAATAGAGAAGTTGTCTGTCCACGCCTTTGCACATCATAAGATGTTGAATACTATCAGTTTGGATACAAATAGCATCGTTGAAATAAATAGAGATGTGTTTGTCGATTTACCTGTTTTGGAAAAGCTCTATGTCACAAATAACAAAATAACGACGATACATGATAGAGCTTTCATACATCTGACGAATTTGAGAGAGTTGGAGATGGACAGAAATAAGCTATTTAGTTTGAATAGTGAAACATTTTCTGGCTTGATGAAACTATTAAAATTAGATCTGAGTGGTAACAGTTTGGAAGTTATTGGAGATAATACGTTTAAGCCTCTCACTAATTTGATATCTTTGAATTTAGATGGAAATAAAATCCAAATGCTAGATGCCAAAGCTTTTCATGGTTTAACAAATCTGCAGTCACTCTCTCTAGCACATAATGAACTATCAGATATTGATAATGCAAACATATTTAAGGGACTGGATTCACTGAATTCGCTTAGTTTGAAGGGAAACAGGCTTCATGAATTGAAAACTGTAGTAATGGCACCCATATTGGAGAATTTTTATAGAAGTACGGGTACCTTAGATGTTGAAGGTAAGATTCATACAACATATAAGATCTATTTTATTATACAGATCTATATAATTATTTTTATGTATATATAGCCGCCACAGGATTGGTCATTTAAAACTCTCAAATAACAATTTTACTAACGCCGATACCAGTATTTTACCTAAGCTTGCTTGAGTATACTGAATTTATATTCACTGCAATAATTCATTGCTAAAAATATTCATTGATTAAAAGCCACAACACCTAGCCACTCTTCCTTATAAGTACACTTCTCAGGCTGATATGAAACACTAAAAACTTCAGTAATACACAAAAAAGGAGTTTTTGAATGAATGAATGAATGAATGAATGAATGAATATTTATTTAGTTTCAACAACAAACACAGTTATGTTAACAATTAAAAGAATAATTTTGGTTGATTTAGTTTTTAGAAAAGGCATTATTATTAAGGCATTGTAACATTTGCTACGTACATACAAATATCACTAGTACATCTATTAGTACTAGGTCAGAATAAAAGTAATTCCATTATTTTGTTAAGAACTTTTTTCGAACTTTTTAAAGATCAATAGCAAAAATCATCTAGCATAACACGTGCCTGCAAATAGCACAATATGAACTGAAGCAGATAACGTTATTTTTTTTCTCGCAGTAAACAGCGTTTTTTGGTGTTCATGTCTGAAAAAATATTTTAGTTAATATTTTTTTCTATTTTCAGATAACAATTTCCCATGTGATTGCCGACTCGATTGGTTTATGTCACTCATGAATAGAACAGAAAGTGCTAGTTTAAAACTGACCTTAGAAAACTTCAAATGTTTCCCCGAAGCCGGGCTTCATGACAAGTGGATGAAGAGAGTAGAGTCTGATAAAATCAACAATCCAGTAAATGCGGAAAATGAAGAAACCGCTGCACAGGGTGCAGATTACGAGTATTATGACGACACAGAGCTTAACGGAAAACTATTTTACACGGACGTCAGGGATTTACTAAACTGCACTAAGATGGACACTAAGCCTGTGGTCTTGACAACGACCGTAAAACCTCAGGAGCAAGGAGATGACGTCACAAAAGGATTAAATACCAAAGTAACTGCTAATCCTATATTTTCTTCCACATTATTTACCAGGGGACATGAGAAGGATGTTTTGGACACGGTTACATTAAAGACAACAAGAGCTCCCGAAGCTATTAAGAGCAATGTAAATGAAGTAGCCAACCAAATGAACAAGGAAACCAAACCAAATATATACACGACTAGTCGATTAGCTACCGTATCAGCTAAACCGTTGGAACGAAAGCATTACGAAGACGGCATGGCTTCGGACGAGGCGAAACCAGACAGAATAAAAGCCCATCGGAGTATTCAAGATATCAACGATGACCTCAATGATTCATTTAACAATGCCGTAAGCTGTTTCGTTGGGAGCTTTAATATATTATTATTCGTATTAGCACTGAACATTAGGTTCTTGTTTTATTAAGTCATTTAGGAAGTAGATGTAATTTATTATAATTATGCAGCGCTAACTTAATCGCTCACAGTCATTGTAATAAATAAATAGTTCTAAACATCTGTTTGTTTATTTTCCAGCAAACATAATAACTGTAAAATGAAGAATCTCATTAATTGCCTAGATAGTATTTTTAATTAAGAATTTAGTGGGAAGAAATATGATTTACATATCTATATAATTGTATGTAATTGTTCTGTACAAAGCAACGTTCAAGTTTGATGCTAGTTTTTGCAACATGTGTGAGTGAGCACCGTTCTATTTCACCGTTCTGTTTCAGTGTACGTGCTAACTTATGGATAATTATATCCTTAGATTCTAACCGTAAAAACCAGGAACTTTAAAATCTAATTTTTAAAACAATATTTTTCAGAATTTATGTTTACAATTTTAAATAAAAATAATTTGAACTTAATGGAGAAATGGATTCTATTTAAAACATTAATTTTTTTTAGTAACGAAGATGAAAAACAATTCCAATCTTTCAAATCAATGCAAACAATAACAGTTCAAACTTTGGATGTTAAATAGGTATATAGGTACTAATGTTTAGAGTTCATGCAATCTGAAATAAACCAAACAAGTGGTAATTTTGTAATATTTGCCTTTTAAATGGCAAACATTTTTAAAGCGTTACATTATTTTTTGTGCGCCACAAGGAATATAAAATATTCAATACACATAGGTATATACGACAACTTTTAATGTGTAATATTAACGAAATGAATTTTCAGTCCGTCAGTCTGTCAGTAAATTTACATAAACATATCTCAACCGTGTTTTTATGTCGAATACCAATTCTGTTTAATTAAAATGTGAAATTTTCACTAAAATTTACAAAAAAAAAGGTAACTAATTTTCTTGAGACTGTTTTATAATTTATTTTTATGCTTTGTTAAATAAAATAATTTCATTTTTTTTAATATTAATAATTTGTTTCTTTTTTAGTTACCCAAGTTGTTAACGCTTTAAACATTCCATAATCTTTTGGAATTGCTTGATAGCCGTTAACATCCTATGTCATATTTCACGGAGCAATTACATTCAGGATTATTTTATTACTTTTGTCTGATATATGCAAAAGGCATTGCCAGCGTCATTTAATAAAACGAAACGAAAGTCTGTACTTTATACCTTAGAGGATTTAGCAATTATTTTTTTCATATGGAAACAGGATGCAAACGACCAAGCGGGTCACCTGATGATAAGCGATTACCCATGGACATTCGCATTTGTCGGCCTTTAAGGTCCCTAAGTCATATCGGCGGTTCGGTTCTCTTAATGTTAAGCAGTATACAATGTAGAAGGCTAATACTGTAGTTCTCAAAACGGAAAACAGCTTATCTTCCATATCTTGTGGTTGCAACGCAAAATATTTTACCACTAACAACGAAAATTCTAAAAGCGAAATATGATATATTGTCTGGTTCCTATAATCGTTCAATGTTAGGGGCTTAATTTCACCCGTTTGATGACGCAAGGGCCGGAGAAACCTTTTCAAAATAGAACGATAGTAGTATCACTGGCTAAAATATATGAATAGTAAAGGCATTTGTGAATTAGGGCAATCTGTGTGTACTTTAATTGAGAGTAACACTATGACTTTACCATCTAGCTGCTGTAAAATTGACACCGTTGTTACATAGTTATGGATATAATGAACCTAAAGTTATACACAAAAATCTTAAATTTGATTTCGACAGTGTAACGAAATAAAGCTTTGAAAACCATTTTATTAAAAGTAATTAACGAACAACCTGCCATGAAGCTAGTGTTTCTTTGCCTCGCATCCATCGACTTCCTGCACATTTTTAATTATGACTCAGCACAAAATATGATTTCGTAAGTAAACATTATTTATGCGAGAAGGTGACAAGCGAGCTGGCGGTTCAGCTGATGTTAAGTGATAAGCGCCGCCCATTGACATTTGCAACACCCGTAGTGGGTAACAACACCGTACGGTTGCAGATGTGTTGCCACCATTTAATAAATTGCGCCCCGGCTACCTGACTCAGCAGAAAAAACGCGGAAGTACACTTCCAATTCAAACCGGTCTTCTATGAGGTCGTGGTACTTCCCGGGCGGACCTGCCTATTCGTGCATTAGCGAATATAGAATATAGAATATAGATATGTCCCACTGCTCTTTAGCAGTGGGACATATACTAAAAAAAGTCAAAGGCCTCATCTGTACAGAGGGTATCAGGGCATCTACCACGCGGCCCCACTGCGGATTGTCGAACTTCACATACCTTGGATATATTTTTATGTTATATTTCGAAAATATCCATGTTTCCTCACGAAGTTTACCTTCACCGGTGAGCACATGATAAGTCAGCACTTAATATTAACGATTTCATTGGTCAACTCGGGTCGCTCGAGTATATTAAATTAAAGGCGAGCACGTGGGCAATGAGCTATCACGGCTTTATACTTTCTATATGATAAATTCTATATAATTATTGAAAATTTCGAATAATAAGTAGCTATAAAAAATATGGTAAGATTTTCCATTACCACAGTGTGATTTACCAGGTGCAACAAAAATTTTATTCGATAAAGAAAAATCACTAATGAAATAATCTGCGCATAGTTTTCGAGAAAAAAAAAACATTTAAAACTCGTTATTTTCACTAAGAAAGTCCTCCATTTTGTTATTGACAACATGTTAGATATAAGGCTACTAAAAGATTTTTTGTTAAAAATACATACATATTTGAAGTCGCATACTTTTCCAAATGGTAATGTCGCATTAACAAAAAACACTGACGCTTCTTCGTCTTTGGTTTTATTATTACATTGTAACAGTTCAAAACTCATATTAAATCAAAAACACGTCTTGTCCACACTTTAAACAAGCAAAACTTTTTACAAGAACACCACGACACAAAAAATTGAAAAGTACTGAACGATCTGATTTAGATTCTAATAAAATTTTATAAAAAGAAATAAAATATAAATTACAATACGTACACAATTCACTAGTGCTAGTAGACGCGCACATATTATCCACCATTACAAATACGAATATTAAATAGGAAATTGAAAAGAGCGGGAAATACTTATCTTTTTAAATTTAATATATGATTAGTTAGGTACTCAAATATCAATACAGCCAATATGCTAATATCGATTTCGGAACTTGATTACAAATTTTATAAAATCTTTTTAATCAGTAGTATAAATAAATTTCAAGTCTCAACACAAATTGATATGTTGTTTAGCCTTACCTGATTAAGATTAATAGTGAATTTTTCTTTAATTTGTTTATTAAAATTACGAAGATTTTTCTTTTTACATACGAAATATTCATCTTTCATAAATTTTAATTTTTTGTTTAATATAAAAGAGTTTATAGAAATTTAATAATGAAATAATAATTATTATTCTCCGGCGCGAGGTTCTGGCTCCGCCTTTTTATGTTCACTCTAGGGGTAGGGACCACAAGACCACATGGAGTCGGGGTGCTCTGTTTCGAATCTGTGACTCATTATTTTTTTTTAATTTATCGATTTTACAATCGATACGCGTATGACGTCACTATATTATCACGTAACCTATATTTATCATGTTGTCTGTACGTACTAAATTTTAAATTTCTATTAATAAATTCTTTTATAATCGATACGAGTATGACATCGCCCGCTTCCTATATTTATCATATTGGCAGTACTGTATATTGAGTTTTTGAAGTAAAATGGCAGACTTTCGTAGCGAAAATAACAAGTTTTAAATAATTTTTATCTCGAAAACTGTGAGTGAGCAGATAATTCTGCGTGTTGATTATTTCATTAGTAACTTTTCTCTATCGAAAAAAGTTTTTTGTTAACTCGAAAATCAAACTGTGGTAATGGAAATTAATACCAAAAATATTCATGGTTGTTTCAAACATTATATTACACAAACATTTGTTCCGTGTAAAGTACAGAAGATATAAAAATCTCGTTCTAGCGCCTTGAATAAAAATAATTACTAATAAAATTTAATTTAATGTTTCACTCATAGAATAGTAATTATATAAACAAACGATTTTTTTTATGGAAAAAAGAGGCAAACGAGCAGGAGGCTCACCTGATGGCAAGTGATCACCGCCGCCCATGAACATCTGCAACACCGGAGGCTTGCGACTGCGTTGTCGGCCTTTTAGGAAAGAATATGCTCTCTTAATGAAGGATCCCAGGTAACATTGCACTGTGACACGTTGCGTTACACTGAGATACACACACACAAACATACACAACACTGATATGCAATAATTGAACTGAGTCACCGACGCAGCCTCCACATCACACTGACACTCGCTCGGACAACGCACCGACGAGAGAAGCCCGACTTGATGTCCCATCACACTTTAATATCTCTCTTACATTTCTACCTTCATTTGGATTATAATTTTTTTAATACTATAACTATGCAACTACCCCTTCATAAAATAAGGTAAAAAAAGGGGAAAATTTCAGCAGCCCACTACTTTTATATAGCAAACAAAATAAAAAATTAAACGACACATAACTATAGAGACATATCACTAAGTAATATACAATAAAAAAAAATATATGAGATACTCATATAAAAATATATGAGATAGTAATCTATACTTTTCAAGAAAAAAACGTAATTAAATCTTGTTATTTTTACTAAGAAAATCCGCCATTTTACTATTGTCAACATTTTCACATTAAAAAAACTTCCGTCAAACACTGTCTTGTCTACACTTAAAACATTAAAATTTTTTCAAAAACTCATGATAACACAAAAAATTAAAAAGTACTGAACGATTTGATTCCGATTTGAATAAACTTTTATTAAAAAATAAGACTAATACAATAATGTAGACATATAAATGAGCGGGAAATACTTTTGGTTTTAAACGTAGTGGTTATATTCTCTTTGGTTTTAAATTTGACATACAACTAGGCATCAAAAATAATGATACAGCCAATATCCTTATATCGATTTCGAAACTCGATTACAAATTTTATAAAATCTTTTTGTTAAAAGCCATTAATGTAACCATGGTGTATTATAAACTGATTTAAATTAAATTCGTCTTTACGTAACTCAAGCTGATGGTTTTATATGTGATTTTTAAAAATCTATGATAATAATGGACTAAGTTACATTCAAAATGAGTCACAGATCCGACACCGAGCACCCCGACTCCATGTGGTCCTATGGTCCCTACCCCTAGAGTGAACATAAAAAGGCAGAGCCAGAACCTCGCGTCGGAGGTCCTGAGTGGCGAAACTTTTTATTTAAATAAACGATTATACTACCGAGTCTGAACCTTCTGTGTGAATTTGGGCACCTTTAGCAAAAGAAATTAAAATGTTTGATTGACAAATAAAAAATAGGGGTTAATCATAGAGGGGTGAAAATTTAGGGTTGTATGTATTTTTGTATGCAAAAACAATTTACATTAAAAAAAATAATTGGGGGTGGATAACCCTTACTATTTACGGGAATGAAAAATAGATGTCCGATTCTCCACTCTGGCCTATATGCACGCTAAGATTCACGAAAATCGGCCGTTTCGGAGGGGTTCGATTACAAATACTGTGACACGAGAATTTTATATATTAGATTATACATTAGATTATTATATAATTATTAAATAAATATGGTAATAATATTGTATTTCAATTCCAGCTTATTAAAAATGACAAATTAATCGAAATTTATACTTAATCATTCGTTGAAACGGACAATGTTACAGAATTGCCAAGCGCTAGAAAAAAATATTTCATTGTTCTAGGACTAGTAGCAATTCTTGTATTTTTTATAACAGATGCATAAAGGGAAGCTTTCTAGACGTCAGTGGTACTTATAAACACACATCAATGCATCGAATAGAATAAAGTATTGTAAAAACATCGAATCCGTTTGATGTATTTGGTAAATATGGAATGGATTCGATGCATCGATGTTTTTTAATATTGAATAGCCTCCCTAGACCAAATGACAAGACAATTGACAGTTGACAATGTTTTGTAAATAAATTAAGAATTTTTGTTACTCATTCTATTGTATTGGACTTAGGTGAGACAAATGAATTATTTCACTGTGCTTGTGCGTTAGTACTTTTCCAACATCACATCAACATGGAAAAACTAGTTGTGAAAGCGGTCAGACATATGTTACATAGTTAAGGATTTTGCAACCGGCCAATGAATGCCTTCCCATTCAAAATGATTACACGAAGCAGAGTTCAAAGTCTAATTTGATAGCTTGCTAGCGTTATAATTTCGTTGGAGTTTTATATCCTCAGACTTGTTTTCTTCCTTATTACGATAAGGTAGGTTTTTGGTTTCTCCAAAACTTACGCGTAGAAATTATTCTCCTTATTAAATCAATTAGATTAGTATTGCATTTTTTCCTTATGAAGTATTTAATATTGTTGACATTGTTCTGTATTGATAGGATTTTGCCTTGATTTTAAAAATAATTAAATATTATTTCACGTAAAACATTTTATTCCTATGAAGACCTTTGTTATGGATTTGTTTATCGTGTGTATAATTCTAGCAAATGCAAATTTTATTCGACTTAATTTGGACTGTTACAAGTTAACATATTCAACTAACATGTATATTTTCAAAATCCAGTGGAAAAAGAATTCAGAAACCTTTCTTGTTTAATTGAAATTTAAATTATGGCAAAAGGCCTTTTGTATAATTTAACTGTACTAAAGGATTCAGAAGTTGCAGAGCAAAATGAATCACTGATACTTCTTTTTAATGTAATAACTTTACTAGTTTTAATCAAATTTTGCATCTGGTATGAATTAAAGTAATAACCACACAAGTACTAAATTTTGTAGACCGAGGATTATATTCTTAAGCAGTGTCTCTGTTTTAACAGTGAAATATATGTGAATCTTTAATTTATGTAATCTTTATTTTACAGTGTAGGAAATAACAAAACCAAAAATGTCCAGTGCAATAAGACATACTGGATTGCAGTTAATGCGGAGACAAAATAAAATTCTGTCAACACAATGTATTAAACTGAGTAGCAGTAAAAGTGAGCCAAATATATTGAAGTCAGTTTACAATGATATACCAAAAATAAATGGTACTATCAATGATTTTGTTTGGCAAAATTTGGATCGTTGGCCCGATAAAACTGCAGTGGTGAGTCATTTTTCTTTTTGTTCATGTGTATCTGATTATTATGTAATAATTATCATAATTTTCAGAATTCTTCAGATAAAGTTGCATTAATAATTATGTGGCAAATATAATTTTAACAAATGGTAGATAATAAGAAATCCTTATCAGTGCAATAAAGGATTACTGTCTCATTAAATATATTAATATTCTCATAATTAATATCTATGAATTTTCACAAACAATCTTTGTTTCCAGCCACATTGTTATTTGTGGATAGTGTTTTTAGTCAGGATAGTATTGATAAATAAATATGATTATTGCTGTTAATGGCATTTAGGCAAGTATAAAAAAATAAAAGGTATATATAAAGGTAAAAACAAATAAACTATAAGAAAAAAATTTTTGTATAGAAGAAAAAACTAAATTGTTTAATTTTGTGATAATTGTGAATTTTGTGTGGTTGCCTACTATTGATTCATACAGACTGGTTAACAATTGGTTTTAAACCTCACGGTAATTGGAGGTACAGTTTTGGTGGTCAACTAGCTCTGTGGACGAGAGAACTTTGGCAAAGGGCCCTGTCCCTTGAGCGCAATGCTGGCTACAAAATCCCAGAAAGTGTTCAAAATCAATCTGTAGCTAAATTAAAAAAAACTTTTAAAGGAATGTTTGTGTGTTAAAGGCTATTATACCTAGTATTAGTGATTGTTTGAATGATAACACACTGGAAATGAATTGATCGCTCCAGGCTCTTTCAAGTGGACTTTAATAAATTGTACACATGTTATTTTAGTGTTATTTTTTTTTAATTAAGTTAAAAAAAATGTCCCGCTGATTTTATTTCGCCGGTTCTTCTCACGTCAGTGGCTTTCCGAACCGGTAGTACATTTTTTTGAGAATAAATAAGTAAGTGTAACGCTTCTATATTGAATAAAGACGTTTGATTTGATTTGAGTCTCGAGTTGATACTCGTTGATTACCAACGGTTGCCAACTGCCGACGCGGTGTGGGGCAGGTGTGCGCCGCCACCGGGCACGGGTACACCTACGAGCAGACGCACCGCATGTCCATCTCGATCGCGGCCTCGCTCCGCGCCAAGCTGCGCCTGCAGAACGGCGACGTGGTGGCGGTGGCGCTGCCCAACATGCCCGAGTACCCGTGCACGGTGCTCGGCATCCTCGAGGCGGGCTGCGTCGCCAGCCTGCTCAACCCGGCCTACACGCCCCGTGAGTTGATGCGATAGAATAAACGTCCAATAGGAAATGTTTATACAAGACGTCGCATAACACCAAATTACAAAGGAAGTATTGTACTAGTTAACAAAGGATAGGAACATAAAATAGTCTGTTTTAGTTTTTTAATTTAGTGGGTTTTCTTAATTTTTTTTTAAAGTGAAACTTTACTTATACATACATAATTTTTTATTTTATTTTGCATGTTTTCGTGTGAGTATGAGACATGGCATAGTTGAATTCGATTTAGTACATGGTTACTTAAAAATTCCCTTATAATAATTTTCAAAATAAGGAAATATAGGTGTTAACATTATTTACATAGATTTTTTTTTACTATTTTTTTCAAATGTAGTTCCCAAAACAGAGACTCACGACCAACTAATTGATTGTCGGTGATACTGTGACGTAACGGACGCTAGTCGTGAAACTAGCGTAATAAATTAATTATGTTAATTGTCGAGTCTTCATAATTACTGTTATACGAAACAAAAATATAGCTTAAATTTTATGAATTTACGATGTAACGATACACATTAGTTATTACGCTGTACGATTTTGTTTTTATTCTTAAAAACAAAATCGTTTTCGTTAAAATATTCTTCTTAACAACTATAACTCAACGTAAGTAACGAGAAATGTGAATACTAGTTGTCGTAGTTGTTTATAGTTAGATCTGGTGGTGCTGATGATCGTGGGTTTGATTATCAGTAGATAATTATCTTAGTCCAGGTGTTGTCTCCGTTCTTGTGTGAGTATAAGACGCCTCTGTATAACGTCAGGTCGAGCCAAGCATTATGTGGTTCGTTATCATAAAAATGTTAGCGAACATATTACATATAAAAAATGGAAAACCGATAACCGGTAGGGCCACGCAATAGTCATACCAATGGGCAGGTCCGTCCGGGGAATTACCAGGACCTAACAAAAGACCGGCGAGAAGTGGAAGTGTTATACTTCTTCGTTTCGTCTGGTGAGTGAAGTACCCGTAGCCCGTTTCATTAAAAGGCCACGCATCTGCAACCCTACGGGTGTTGCAAATGTCAGCAGTGATCACGTAACATCAGGTGAACCGCCAGATCGCTTGTGACCTTCTCACATAAAAAGACAGGCTGCCATACATAATCTCTTGGTACGTCTGGAATCGAATCCTGATGCTACTCCGCAGACGAGCTGAAGCGCCTATTGGAGCTGGTCGACTGCAAGGCGGTGGTGACCACCGCGCCCGTTTACCCGAAAGTGGTTGAGGCGCTGAAGGGGTCGAAGCGGCGTCCCATTCTGGTGGTGGGGCACGGGGAGCTGCCCGAGGGGGCGCTCAGCTTCACCGAGTTCGCGGCCGACAGGGCCGTGGACACGGACTGCCTGAGGTCGGCCCGGAGGGCTCCAGGGGACCTGGCGCTGCTGCCCTTCTCCAGCGGCACCAGCGGCCTGCCCAAGGCGGTGCGCCTCACGCACGGCAGCGTGGTCGCTATGAACCAGATGATATACGACCCCGACGTGCTCGCCATCGACGAGGCGACCGGTGAGTGAAAATAAAAGTCCAAATATCTTTGATCAATAGCCGGCGTGTTTTGAGCCGTTATGTAATTCATTAATTAAAAAAAATTGTCCCGTGTGGGGATCGAACTCACGACCCCCGACGCCTAAGCCAATACCTTAGCGACTGCGACACGCAGTCATCATATGCATAATGACATATGCAGGAACCACGTTATTTTCCGGTTCCGTATTATTATTATCAAGCCGTACGAACGGGGTTAATGACACATTTAAACCACAATTATATGTATAAGTATCAATTCTAAATTAAATGGATTATACAGATTACAGCTTCTAGTTTTGAAAATTTCCCAAGATATTTATTATGTAAAATGATATAAGCAATTTTTATGTGACCGCAAAGCGTTTTGGCGGCTAAGCGATAGAAGAGCAAATCAAACCTTTTTGCGACTTGGTTTTAATTTGGATCATATATATACTAATATACAAAATTGTGATCGTTGGTTAGTTTAGTGCGTTGGTTATTGGACCCTTATTTCACACAGCAAACGAGTTACTTAAGATTTGCACGGAAATTGTTTATGCTTTGGACAATGACAATGACAATGGCTTTTGTTTTGTGAAAAATCACGAAGCCATTTTTGTGATAAAAAATACATCTTGATTACATTTTTTTAATGTGAAAAGTTAGAAGGTGAGCAGACGGGCTAATGTTAGGATTACGGGCCTTTTAGAAAGTGGGACCAGGTAACCTCACCAAACAGACGAAACATAAATGTGTGGAGATTGAAGGAACAACAGAAACTACTACGTCGATCTACTAAAATCTCATTCTCCGAGCTCATAACAGGTGTACAGTCGCTTTACGAGCTTTGAATCCGCGTGTAACAGAAAATGATACCTACTTATATATTAAATTAAACTATTTTACGGTTAAATGTGACACAGAATTCTGGAAAGGGTTCTAAACGTCGGGAATTAAAAACTGACAGAAACCGGAAAATAGTTATATTTATTTTGTATAAATATTAGCGTAAAAACAAGAAATCAATATGATACATACATATTCTCATCTGCCCAAGTATCATTCTTGCAAGTGTTAGGCTTAATATGACATATGATATTAACTTGTTTATCCAATAAAAACAGAAAGGAGATCGTTAATTCGCACTGAAGGTCGGAATTATTCACGGACAAAGCAAGAATACAACCCACGCTATTGTTTTCACACTTCATACATCCCTTTGTTTGCGTGAACTCAGTCGAAGGTCGCATCAGTAACGAATTCGACGTAACACGGTTATCCCAACGAAATGCAACAGCCATTGTCTCACAACAATGGTTAATTGGTCGATGTGAAGTGATAAATTATATTTTTTATTAACAACAAGTGAATGTGACAGTTTTTAGTTGCAAGTATAGGTGAGCTTTTTTATGTGAGAGGGTTGCAAACGTGCTGGCGGTTCACCTGATGTTAAGTGATAACCGCCGCCCGTGGACATCTGCAACACCCGTAGGGCTGCATATGCGTTGCCACCTTTTAATAAAGTGCCCCGGTTACTTTACTCACCAGACAAAATGCAGAAGTGTAACATTTGCGCTTCACGCCGGTATTCTGTAAGGTAGTGGTATGTCCCCGGACGGACCTGTCTATTCGTGAAACAGTTGCGTGGCCCTACCACAGCTTACCACCTATAGCTTAGTAAAAAGATTAAGCCAAAAGTAGAACTAAATCCCTGTATAGATAGTGGAATCCAATCCCCTATGCTCCAAATCGAAGATTCTCATCACTATGAATTTCTAATATCACTTAATAAAAAGAATAATTTGCAATAGTCACTTAACAGTCATGTACCGTCAGTAGACTACAAGTTACTGTATACATATTTTCGCTTCATCAAAATTTTTCATAGATATAGAAAGCATATAGCATTGAATATTCAAAATACGATATAGAAAGCGTGACAATAATTTTTGCGTGAATTAATAATTCCACACTTTTTCTTTCTTCAATACAGAAATTATTTTTAATTCAATGAGATAAAAAACTGTTCAATTCGGAGGTCGTTTGCGCAATGACTATTTTGTCTGCGCCAGTGGTGTCTTCGCGTCTTACTTTATGCAAGAAACATGCGAATCAAATATTTAAATCGTATGCAAATGTTATTGCGGTGACGTAAATGAATCGAGGATTATGTTCCTCACGCGCTTTACCTCGGTGTATATTAAATTTTGTTTCTTTGTGTTAAAAATGTTTTAGACTGGTCTGAATGACATTATAGTATAGTATTTACCATCAGATATCAAATCGGAATAATGCTAATATATAGGTGCAAAAGCTGGTATAATTCTTTACGATACAAAAACATATTAAAAATTGCAAGAATTATGTTAAGTGGAAAAAGGGTAACAAAAATTTATCTATGACAGAATTTCGCGGATTTCGTCATTTAAAGTACTGAGAGAAAATTTTATGCGGAATGTATTTGGCAAATTCGAGGACGTTCTAAGCGTTATATTGTTACTTGATTAAATTGGTTAAAGTTTCAATCGTAAACGTAAAAAAGGTATTAACATTCTATACATGTCCCACTGCTGGGCAAAGGCCTCCTCTGTACTCGGTGGCGTCGTTGTGTAGCTATTGGCTTCGACGTCGGAAGTCGAGGGTTCGATTCCCACACGGGGTAACAAATTCTTACTTACTTGTCTAATTGTTAACTTAACTTAATTATCTAATTGTTCCGGATCTGGGTGCGTGTTTCCCAAGAAGGGTTGACGTCAGACAGGCGACCGGCCGTAAAAACAGCCAAAGCCGTTTGCAACATGATTCTAAAGTAGTGCCGACCCCACCTAGGCGGTAAAAGGGCGAGAGTATGATGAACCGAGCGTTCATATACAATATCATTAATTGTTTATCGTTCGATTCTACGACATCTAATGTATTATAGTTGCCACCAATGTTATTGTTACGATTACAAAATCACCAGAATAGATTTATTTCTAATCGTCAATGAGTTGCCTCTATAGTTGCAAATAAATTTATACTCACAGAAAACGAAGCCAACTTGAAATATTTCTTACATTTTGAGGAGTTCCCCGAAGTGTCCCAAATGCGAGGTCCAGAACCAACGAATTAAAAATTAGTTCAGAAATGATGGAGTTAAGAGACACCTCTCGCTTTATGAAGTCTATTGAAAGGTGCGCGTTGATGACTAAACTTAAAGTAGTATTGTAGTGTTGTAGTTACATTGTTTCATAGGTTTTTTTAATAATGTTTAAGCACACGTTGTGTGTATGCAGTGTCTGTCTGTATTCGAAACGGCATGTCGTTGTTCACTTTGTATTGATATTGGTAATCTATCAATAACATGTAATTTTGTAGATAGACCTTCAGACATAAGACATTTATTCCGATACTTCATCTATACACATGTTACATTCAAATGTTCAAAATTAAAAAAAAAGTGCGTGGAAGAAGTGAAGAAGTGAAACTTCGAGTGCCACGCATTCACTCTCGCTCTGTCTCTTTCTACCCTCCCTATTTACGCCGGTCTTCTGTGAGGTCGTGGTAGTAAATGAATGTCGCACCGCAGCCAGTTTCCAGTCGGCCGTGCCGGCGGTGCTGCCCTTCTTCCACATCTTCGGGCTGAACGCGGTGATGATGAACCTGCTGGGGCGCGGCTGCAAGCTCATCACCTTCCCCGCCTTCGAGCCGCAGCTCTTCCTCGAGACCATCGTCAAGCAGCGCGTCGAGCACCTCTACATCGTGCCGCCCATGGGTGAGTCTCTCTTGTGTCGCTTCACACGTTAATTGTATAATTGATTTGTCTATCAAAACAACGACTTTGCACCCTTGCTTGTTATTTTTATTTCAAAACCGTTTTTAGATTATTTAATACACTAGCGGACCCGACAGACGTTGTACTGTACACACGATTTAAATCCGACAACAACTTATAAATAAAAAAAAATGAATTGTGAATATAAACCATTCTCGAATCGACCTGAAGACACATAAAAAATTTCATTAAAATCAGTCAAGCCATTTAGGAGGAATTCAGTGACATACTCAGTACTCGGGTACAGAAGAATTATAAATGTAAAGACAAGGGGAGTCTTATTAGAAAGTATTGAACTATGATTTTCTACAAATTAATAAATTTTATAAATAATTTTAGTCCCTAAGTATTTGCACCCTTGTATATTATTCTTTTATGAATCATATCAGAATTATTCTATAATAAAAAAAAAGGGTTTACTGCAATTGCTTATTAAAACCTCCGATGGTAATTAGAAACACACGTAAAATAAAGACGTAGCTATTAACTGTTGTAGGTGGAAGTAAAAAGAATATTTTGTATGGCTACGGATGGTTGCAAATTTTAGTTTAATAATAATAAAAGTATTCGTGGTGTATACATCAAAAATATCTCTCAAGGAAGTTCATCGTTAAAACAGTGGATAATGAATTTGTCCCGGACAAACTAGCTTTTGACGACCAAAAATTAACGTTAGCTAATTTAGCGGATTTGGACTGGACAATAATGTGACGACAGAATTAATAACATACCTAAAATAAGGATGTGTATACTTATGTACGCACCAAAGTAACATAAAAATTTCAACCCCTGTGCCAGGACATTAAATGCACTTGATAAGAGTAAGGGAAAATGTCAAAAAGTTGTTATTGGTTGCGATGGTTATGCCGTGAAGTTGATTGCTTTGAAACAAACTTTATGAACTTTTTGACATGGTTTCGATCCCCACAGCGGCGAAAACTTTTTTCTACAAATTTTTATGTTTAATTTTACATAAAACCGTTATAACGGTTGTGTTGGTTCACCTGTTTTTAAGTGAACCGCCACCCATAGACACCTGCTACACCTACTATGCATAGGGCTACCTCACTCACGAGACGAAACGCAGTAGTGTAACACTTCCACTGGTTCTGCGAGCTTAGCTCACGGCACCAACCCGGACGGACTATCACTTTATCGCCTTCTATATAATTTATTTAGGCTTACCAACTAAATACATACAGAACAATATTAATAAAGATTTACAGGTACCAACGGAATTATGCTATGTATGTATTTAACTTAAAGGTATGCGTAACATTTCCATATGAAACAAAAACAAAAAAAAGCTACACTATTGTATGCAATAGACTTGATTTAGTTGATGATTAGTAAGAAAGTGGTCCGCAGTGGCGTTGCTGGGCGCGCACCCGGCCGCCTCGGCGGAGGCGCTGGCGAGCGTGCGCGGCGTGGTGAGCGGCGCGGCGCCCCTCGCGCCCGAGGACGTGCAGCCGCTGCTCGCCAAAAACGTACGCTGCGCCCCTTTCTCACCTAGGCTCGTTCTTGACTCGGAGGGAAAGAGTCGAGGAAGACAATGTCATTGTCCTTTCAATACTCGCCTTTCGCAGACATAATTATTTTATTAATAGAGTATAAAAAAACATTAACAAAATAGCTATAAGAATTTTGCACACCAGGCGAGCATCACTGCGGCCTAAACTAGCGATAGTGGTAGTTCCGTCCTTGTTTCATACTCGCCGATGCAGCGTAATCTCGCGAAAATTAACATTCGTTGTTTTACACCGGATAGACTGTTACGTTTCGTTATTATACGTTTCTGAAAAACGCATACACAATGATTTTTAAAAATTTTTGAAAACCTTGTTACAAAATTACTATTTTTGAGATCTCAAAACAGCAATAAAAAAATATTGCAATTTTGTAGATTCGATACTTTACCTAGGGACCATCGACATCCACATAATTCCATATAACCATCGACATAATTCTTTACATCCTCCAATCACATTCATATTCATCACTCTTCTAGTCACGTGATATTCAGCCCTTCTCATAATGTACCCGTACCATGTCAAGCTACCACTCCTTATTTTCTCAATCATTAAAACCACTTTTAAACTTTTTCTTATATACTCGAGTCGTATTTATCCTTTCTGGTCACACCACGCATCCATCTCAGCATTCGCATTTCTGCCACTTGCATTTTTCTTCGCCATCAGACAGATATTATAGTAATCAATTTTTCAGTTACTTTAAGGAGCATTGTTATAGGGTCGTGTAAGGGTAAACTATCATGTGGTCAATGATGAACAATCCGACTACGGTACGTAGTAGGTAGGCTTAGGTGGGTGAGTTTACTGAGCCGGCCACTTGCGCCACTTGCGCCGCCGGCAGCGCAGGCTGGTGTTCCGGCAGGGCTACGGGCTGACGGAGACCAACGGCGGCGTGTCGGTGGGCGGCAAGGCCGACCGGAACCACGCGGCCGTGGGCCACGTGTTCGGCTCCTGCGAGCTCAAGGTGGCCCATCCCGACTCGCTCCAGGCGCTGGGGCCCGGCCAGGTGGGCGCGACGCTGCTTATTGCGCCAACATTTTACAATAGGTTCCCGCATCGAATGGAGCACATACATCGCCAAACATAACTAAGTGGAACCCGATTACCTCACTCCTCAAACGAAACGCAAACGTCTAACTTCCACTTCACGCCGATCGTCTGTGAGGCAGTGGCACTTCATACACCTGACCCATACAACAGCAGAAGCTGTATTACTGTTAAAATACAAGTGTAATAAATAGCGAATAGTAGTGTGTTGTGTTAATATAAGATCTATTCATTTTGTGTTTTAGTGTGATAATAACGATAAGATTTATACATTGCCTCGTGATACAGTCACATACTTACTCATAATTGTTTTAAACTGTACAATTATTTTTATTAGTAACGTATACTTGTTTATAAGAATCCTAGTTCTGTTTAGTTATGAAATTGTTATCCAATAAGATTGCATAAATAAACGGCCAATCAGAGCCCGTGTCCTATGGTACAAATTTGGCGAGGAAAGCGCTCTGATTGGCAAAGACAATCTAGGCGCTATACACCCGTAACGGTTTGTCGAACCCAATATGATGCCTAAATATTGGCAGTTTTTAGTGCATAGCGCACTAAGATTTCCTCTGAATGAAGTTCCGTATTTATTTGTCCATGTCCTGTCTTTACAGGAGGGCGAGATCTGGGTGCGGGGGCCCAACCTGATGAGCGGCTACTTGGGGTCCGAAGAGGAGGGGCTGGTGGATGGCTGGTTCCGCACCGGGGACCTTGGCCGATACGACCAGCGCGGCTACCTCTACATTACGGACCGCCTTAAGGACCTCATCAAGGTAAGGGACCTCTCGGACCTCTCCCCTTTTGGTGACCTGGGAAACAAATTAAATATCGAATAGATTGAATCTCGGTTGTTAACTCCGATGATTGTTGTCAATAGTCAGTAGTCAGTAGTATTTGATTCGTGATTATCGATAATGATGGATAAAATGTTTTTTTTTTGCGATATCACATAGTACATTTTTTAATAATGATCCCGATGACAATTTCAATGCCTTGTTTAATATGATTACTACAGAATTTAATAAAATTATTCCAAAAAGATAAACTATAACTTTAGGCAGTAAACTTTGCTTTAGTGAATGGGCTGTGAATGCTGGGGGAATTAGAAAGAGCAGGGATAAACTATATGGTATTAAGTATTATCTTTTGATCCTAACTTCCATGAATACGTTAGGAATTATTCAAAAAAATTAATAGGGTCTGCGCTTTAGCTAAAGCAGACTATTTAAGTAATAAAATTAAATTGTCTTCAAATAAAGTTAAAAGTACATGGAATGTAATGAATAAGGAAACTGGCAAAAATAATTAAAAAAAAGGTAGATTTTACATTAAAAGTTAATGGCAAAGTTTTAAAGGAAATTATGAAGTTGCGAATGAGTTTCTTAATGTCTTCACAAATATACCTTGTGAAACTACTAGACATTTGCAACACTGTACCACAGAGACAGTAGCATATAAAATCTGGATAAATGTGTTACTATTTCTATACCAGATTTTAAATTTTGTCATATAGGCCCGAATGATATTATTAAAACATTTAAAAATCTAAATAAAAAGAAAACAGAAGACTTATGGGGCTTATCAATATGGGCAATTGATCTTATAATCTATGACATTGCTTACACATTAGCCCAAATATTTAATACATGTCTAGACAGTAGCAAATTGCCAATGTTAATAAAATATAGTAAAGTTGTGCCAATATATAAATCGGGTTCGAGAGATAATGCCTCTAATTACCGTCCTATCTCAATGTTGCCGGCCTTAAGCAAAGTGTTTGAAAAAATAATGCTGGATCAAATGATAGTTCAATTTAACAAATATAAAATTAGAAATTTAAATCGTTTATTGTGCTAATCATTGCACTTAAGATTGAGCATTAAAAACTGTTATGTTTGTATGCATAAGGATATAACAATAGATGTGCCAAGCATTGCTTCAAATGTTAAGAAATAATGTAGAAAAGGACGTTAAGATTTTTCCTTCGTCGGTGTGGCAATCAGCCTTTTAGCTTAGTGGCTAGAGCGTCAGGTCGCGAATGCCGAAGACGTGGGTTCGATTCCCATAGCGGGACAATCGTTTCGCACTTTTTCTACATATTTTAAAATATAAAATTTTTAACCAGCACCAATTTGTATTTACTAAAGGTAGATCTACAACTGATGCAGGGATAGGATTAGTTTCACATATCCTGCAGTCCTGGGAAAGCGTTCATGACACCATTGGTGTGTTCTGTGACCTTTCCAAGGCATTTGACTGTGTAGATCATACAATTCTAATCAGGAAATTGGAATATTATGGTATTCGCAATTGTGCCATTGACTTTGTTTCTTCGTATCTTACTGACAGGGAACAAAAAGTAATCATAAATGGTATATTGTCAACGGGGTCAAAAGTAAAAATGGGTATTCCTCAAGGATCGATCCTGGGCCCTTTTCTGTTTTTGGTTTATATGAATGATTTGCTATATATAGTGGAAAAACCGTCTCAAATTGTTTTGTTTGCGGATGACACTAATGATTGTTTAAAGTTAAAAGGAGAGATGATGCTCTGGAACAACCAAATGAAATACTAGATGTTGTGTCTAGCTGGTTTGCTACCAATAACTTACTTTTGAACTCCAATAAAACAAAATGTATTAGATTTACTCTTTCAAAGTTGTGTCACCAATCAGGAATCTCTATTGATGAGAAAATCCTACCCCTTGAGGATTTAACAACATTTCTTGGAATAAGCGTTGACTCCAAGTTGCAATGAGGATTTCATGTAGATAAGTTAGCTAAGGAATTGAGCGTTGCCGTTTTTGCCATACGCAAAATTAGGCAGCTAACTAACGAGGAAATAGCTAAATTAGTTTATTATGCTTATTTATATAGCATAATGTTCTATGGTGTCTACTTTGTGACATCCACAAACAACTAAGTATAAACAGTTTCAAACAATTTGTAAAAGCTACCTTAATGGCAAGGGCCTGCGATATTATTTAAGAATACATAGAGGACAAGAATGTTTGGAATTGACTCTTGTTCTGCACTTGCAAGACCCCTGGCTGCTGCTGATATTATACCTAAATAAGCGTGTATAATTGCATAAAAAAAAATAACAAAAAGAATAAGACCGCAGAGTTTCTTGCCGGTTCTTCTCTGTGCAGGTCTAGTTTAGTGAACCGGTGGTAGATTTTTTGTTGACGTTCAATAAGAGCTTAAGTTAGGCTTATATAGAATATATATACTTTACTTAATCTGAGAGCTTTTGAACTGAACGTTTCGTGTCAATATCGACGTGGGTGGAAGTGAATCTTCATGAAACCGTCCGGGGAAGTACCTTGAGCCTCTCGCGGGGCAGGTGAAGGGGTTCCAGGTGGCGCCGGCCGAGCTGGAGGCGGTGCTGCGCACGCACCCCGCCGTGCTCGAGTGCGGCGTGGTGGGGGTGGGGGTGGGGGCGGGAGGGGGCAGGGGGGGAGAGGAGCCTCTCGCGTTCGTGGTGCTGCGGGGGGGAGAGCACCCCTCCGCCGGCGCGCTGGCCGCGTACGTGAACGCGCGCGTGGCGCCCTTCAAGCGCGTGCGCGAGGTGCGCGTGGTGCGCGAGCTGCCCCGCGGCCCGGCGGGGAAGGTGCTGCGCAGGGCGCTGCGCGACAGGTACTGCTAGCGCCCGTGTCGACCGCTCGCTTTTATACCTACCCTTCGCGGTGACGTCACGCGACGACTGATTACCACGAGTGCTGCTAGCGCCCCGATTCGTTGCAGTGACGTCACAGGATCGTATCTTTCGCAGCGACGTCACGCGGCGATTAAACTTATCACAGATGCTGCTAATGCTCCGTTCCGACCCCCTTTATATTTACGCCGCACAGTGACGTCACGCGACAGTTAAATCTATACTCATAACATAGTAACCTGATGTATGCAGTGTTATGAATGCAATATAAATGTAGATACTGTATGGCGAACTCACCTATGACCGCATTTCCACAATAGGGATGGGCAAATAAAAAAAATATCGTATCGGCATTTAAAAAAAAGTATTAATAATTATCGAGTGAAAAATATCGATATATCAATGAATCGTCAGTTTTCGCATGATTATTAATACATATTTACAAACCATTCAAGTCCTGTAAAAAAAGTAATCATGAAAAGATTTATTAAAATTAACGATACGCGAAAACCATGCAAAGAATATCTAGTAACATTAAATACAAAACCAGAAATAAATTAAAAAATATATCCAAAATGAAACGAATTCAAGTCTAAAATTAATATTAAATATTGATATATCGCGATAAAAAATAACAACGATACGTTTTTTGCGTATGCCTATTCCCCAATCTTGGTTAAATATTATTGTTGCTTTTATATTGTTTATAATTTATAAATATAATCATTCCCACATTATATACATTTACACATGTGTTAAACGTTTGTTAATTGAAGAGAATCGCTACTTACGCTTTGTTATTGCAATATTGAGTTCAGCTTTAAAGCAACGGTACTTAAGAAAAATTTTTACAAAGAAATGCTTTAATACACTTCCACTTAATACTCGTTTTTACTTTATTTATATTTTCTATATACCAGTGGCGCAAAGGTTATACCATTTATTTTAAACACTGAATAATGGAAGAAAGTGTAAATATGCATTTTCCTAATAACTCGTTGCCTGCGGAACAATAACATATAGGAACAGCATTAACAACAGGCCAGTAGCATCAACCACGATTGTTCGACTTGAGAGGTGCTCCTATATTTTTCATTATTCTAGCCATGCCGTAGTTTATACAGACCAGTGAACTTGGACGCTTATCTTATGGCTATTACTATTGCATTCAATATATTTCGTTAGAAAAACGTATAATTTATTTGAAAGAAATATTTTTCTACTCTTTATGAACTTACTGGCTGCTGCCCGCGACTACGTCTGCGTAAAATAGGCTGAAGGCGTAACATTCAGACAGAAAAACAGTGTACATAAAAATATGTATATAAATTACAGCCTATGTCTTATTCTGATGTATAAGCTATATTATTGTTTGTTTGTTTGTTTGTTTGTATATTCTTTATTGTACTAGAAGTTTGTACATAGGCGAACTTAATGCTAAATAGCATTTTCTTCCTGTTAACCTTTGCTGGTTGAGTTCAAGTTACGGGTAGTAACGCTAAAATGACACGAGTTTTTCAGTGTCTATCATAAAGAATATGGCAAAACAAAATATACTTCATCATAAATGTATATAATTAAAAACCATTCGGTAGTATTTGCGTGAAAGAGTAACAAATATCCATCCATGCATGCAAACTTTCGCGTTAATGATATTAGTAAGGAAGTCAACCGATAATTCGGTGTTAAAAGAAATGTGATAAAATTTGCGCCACCTTTATAACAATGATCTGGACAAAACGTGAATAGATATTTTGCTCTATTTATTAAGTAAATAAAATACTAGCACTGTGTAACTAAATAAATTTACTAGCTATTATGAAAAGTAACTTCAAGTTTCCATAATAATCGAAAAGTAACGCAAGACGAAAAGCTATGTAATTTTAATTATATGGTATTATATTACTAACAATTATAATGTACATGTATTATTTAGTTTGGTATTACTACCACTGAGGCTTCAAGCCTCTGGAAATTCCGCGTCCATAATTATAATCCTATACAAACAGAAGATTTAATAATGACTAGCTGCTACCCGCGACTACGTCTGCGTAGAGTAGGCTGAAGGCGTAACATTCAGACAGAAAGACAGCTATACATAAAATATGTATATAAATTATAGCCTATGTCTAATTCTGATGTATAAGATATATTATTATAAAGTTTCATTAAAATCCATTCAGTAGTATTCGCGTGAAAGAGTAACAAACATCAATCCATACATACAAACTTTCGGCTTTATAATATTAAGGATAATAGAATCTGTTACATACATTTGATTGTATATGGAATACGAGTCTATAAATTATCTAGGCTTTCGATCATAAAAAAATCTATTATTACGACGTATTTATTGAAAATATACAATACCATAATAAATAATCAAATAATATACGAGATTCTCCGACTTCCATATGATTAATTATGTTCGAAACGGTATTCATTAATAATTTAAGCGGCTTTCTGATACGCGTTAGCATATTCAATTTGTATTTGAGTCCAGATATACCTCATACGTACCCAGTCAAATACTGTTAGTCATACTAAGAAGATGGGTTAAACTATGTAAAGTATATTATAATTTTAAGTATTAATGTTCATCACATTACGGTCAAAATGGATATGTTAGGTTTTAAGTTTGTTTCTCTAGTTTCGATTTGCTTTTGGGTATTTTTATACAATTTTTTATAAATGAAATTTTTTTACTAAAATATAAGGTCGTTTTGTATTGGGATCGGGCGTGTTATTCTAGTATATGAGTAATTTTATATAAAATTCCGTGGACCAATCGTTAAGTGCCTTTTAAAGTTAAAAGTCATATTTAATATAAGTTTTTATTACCATTTTTATGACAACTTTGTTTTACATTTATATATGAAATGTTGAAGATTTGAATATTGATAAGATGTTAAGATGTAATTTTTATATGAATTTTATACCTGTAAGAAATAACATTTATTATACTTGATTTTTTGATTAATTTTTGCGTAGTTTTATTTATGAAAACTTATTTAAAACCATTTGTTCTTTCCTGTATTTGTTCCTGTATTCAGATAACTGATGCGATTTTGGATAATTGACGTGTTTCTGTAAAATAAGCAATAGCACCCAAAAACACAACTAATACAGATACATAATACAGATCGTCACTCCATCTATTGAAGGGTCATGCAACTCTGCGGTGCCACACGAGAACCTGTCAAACCCATCAATTATCGGTTCTTTGAGCTAGATGGCCGGCCCATTGCCACTTCAGCTAACGAGTCATATGAGCTATGTCAGTAACCATTGTTCTATTGCACATATCTTCATTGCGAACTATCGCGGGGAGAAATAATGCGCAAAGCACGCTCCATAGCTCGCTGACGACTGAGCCATATTGCCATAGTCGCCACGCCTGCAGTTTTTCCAGACACCTCGCACCTTTAACCCTGCTGCCCGTTATCGACCTGAGTATTAAGGTCTGGAGAGTCTAAATGATTATCCCGCCATCTACCGGAGGCCAGGGACCATCCTGTTGTGGCCTCCTTCTTATACCACCCACGGGATGAGATGGGAGCTTTATTCTTACGCAAGGACCACACATCAACTAAGAAATAAAATTAATCATAAATACATAGCAAAGGTCACATCGCTCGTCATAAAAATTCATTGTTAAAATGTTATTTGTAACGTGATTCATGCTGTGAATGCACATAGATGGCGCCAAGAATTGCTATAAACGCAATAAAGAATTAAATGTATTGGTTATCGTGCAGTGAGGTCATTGTTTGCTTAACTTTAAACGATAGTTTTTTATCGATTTATCTATAAAAAACAATCACATATTAAGTTTCATCTTGAGTGCAGAGACAAGCCTTAGAAGTATAATTATTAAACTTGAGTGACTCTTTACAATTAAGACAATGAGTAGTTTGAACTATTTCTATTATTTATGTAGCAAATAAACTTTTCTTTCCTTCTAATAACAATTTCTAACAGGTAGTTATATATTAATTAGTTCAAAGTACGTAGATACCTACATTGCACATTGTTGTATTGCAGTCTTCGTACTATCTTATCGCATGTTATATCTATGAAAAAAAATCTGATATAAAACATTCATAAGTTATTAAACTATTAAACAAAAATAAACATGATCACATCAGAACATTTGAGGGTAGAGGTAGACTTTGGCTATGACTTTTGGTACTAGCAGTGTGGAATTAATCCACATTTTATTAAAGACATGCGTCTACGTAAGTACTTTTACGTCAATTTTTAAAA
The DNA here is from genome assembly GCA_933534255.1 of Iphiclides podalirius. Taxonomy (NCBI): domain Eukaryota; kingdom Metazoa; phylum Arthropoda; class Insecta; order Lepidoptera; family Papilionidae; genus Iphiclides; species Iphiclides podalirius. Next base: position 66,341 of record OW152825.1, on the reverse strand, counting down.
ATAAAATTAGTACCTATCCAATATTGTGTTGTGAAATTTTGTAAAAACAGAATTGTATGCCAGAAACAGTGTCAAAGAATAACATATCACAGGTAAGACACCAATTTAACTGGTTATTATATTAATGGCACTGACATTGAACTTGGATATCTCCAAACGTATCTAACAAATTCCATTGACGTTTTTAGAATCTGATTGTAGTTTTTTCCGTTTTCGGTGACTATGTTTTTAAAACTAATTTCCGTGTTACTTTCTCTAGCTTAAAACAATTCCATCTGGACTGTTGAAGGAATTATTATGCCTCCGAGGTGGGGTCAGCACTACGTGTTAATCATGCTGTTAATTCTATTCTAGCCCTCATTGATCTCTCATTGGGAATAAGCGCTCAGAGCAGGAACAATCACCACAGATGTGGTTTAATTACAAATACGTGCCCCGTGTGGGATGGAATCGACCTCCCTTGGCGCCGAAGACATTGGTTTAGCCACTGCGTCTCGGCGACACCCAGTGAGATTCATAATGTATTAAATACATTCTTACTCATGTTATAAACCTGTTTTATTATCAACCCGACCCGAATGGCGTAGTGGGTAGTGTACCTGCCTTCTGCGCCAGAGGTTGTGGGTTCGATCCCCACTATTGGAAAAATATTGTGTGATGAACATAGTGTTTTTCTAGTTTCTGGGTGTTTATATATCTATAATATGTATTTATTTACAAAAGAAAGTATGTTTAAGTATGTTTATCAGTTACCTAGTACCCATAGTACAAGCGTTGCTTAGTTTGAGACTAGAGGACGTTGTGTAAAAATATGTCCTAAACATTTTAAAAAACCTGACTACTTGCTCCAATTTATAAAAGAGATGCATCATACATAGTGCAGATGCCGCATATGAGTTAAAATAAATATGGATATTCGGCCGACACGGCCTAAAATGTCCGTCCAACAGGTTCATACAGGAAGGCGCAATACTATGCTTTATGCATATGTGTACTTGTTCGATACCAATTACTTTTAGTATCGAATCGTTCGAGTAGTATCGAGTCCGGTCATAATCTTTTCATCGCTTTTTGCCATCGATAAAACATGATGAGGATAAACAGATCATTGTAAGAAGCAATGAGGATCTGTTGATCCTCATCCTCAGCTTCGGAGCTATGGTTTTTTTTTATGTTAAAAGTTGCCAAACGAGCAGATGGTTCACCTGATGTTAAGTGAATACCGCCGCCCATGGACATCTGCTACACCCCAGGGTATGCAGATGCGTTGACAACTTTTTGAAATTGGGCTCCAGCTACCTCACTCACCAGACGAAACGCGAAAGTATTATAGTTCCACTTTACGCCGATTTTCTATGAGGTCGTGGTACTTACCCGGACGAGCCTGCCCATTAGTGCAACAGTCGAGGCTGTTGCGTGGCCCTACCACCGTCAACATAAAAAGAACAACAACATATTAATGTGCAATCACGCAACGCAGGAATAATTGTTCATTATTTCTTCAAAGCATCGTTAATGAAGGATTTTAAAGTATCGTTAATTACGAGTCGGTATCGATAATTTTTGTAGTATTTAAATGAGTATTATCGAATGGCAATAATGAAAGAAAAAAAAAGGAAAAAGTGAAAAAATATGATAACTACTCATTTGAGTGAAGTCCGCCAATCCGCAGTGGGCCGCGTGGTGGACTGTGCCCTAATACTCTCTGTACAGAGGAGACATTTGCCCAACAGTGGGATAAGTACAGGCTTTAGCACGTAGCATGCAGAATAACACCTCTCAAAAAATAGACACAACGTGTAAATAAAACTTGAAAATAATCAATCTTACGGAGATAACATTTGCAATCTGTAAAGTACTTATCCCACTAAAGTTGTATAAAAGCACTCTAACTGTGAATTCTAGTTGTGGAAAAGCTACCGAGGGAACGATCATGAAGGGAATATAGAAGGGAGACGATAATTATCTTCATTCCACGTTTCCCGATGATTCCACTCATCACCAACTGGCTTGCCACTCGATTTTAAGCGGCTGCGATTCCCCTTTTGTCTGACCTACTACACAGTACACATTACTTTACTTATAGTGTAAAACTAGCATAAAGCATTTCGATTAAAAATTAATGGTAAAATAAACTTGTTGCCAATAAGCTTTTATTTAATTGCTTTTAAGAAGAAGATAAACTATAAAGTAAATCAAACCAATCAATTTAGTATATATATTACACAATTTATCAAATGTTTTAAAAGCTTAAATTATGTGACGTCATTCTAATTTCAAATAAAAATATATCATTGTTCAAATCGTGCATTGTCATCAAAAATAAGCGTGTATACTACCAAATTTCAGCTGAATCGGTCAAAGATAATTGATTTAAAATTCAGTTGCAAAATTCCATCCGGACCAACATACATACATTGCAAGTTAAATAAAAGCTTGTAAAAATTAAAGATAACTAAAAAAATGGAAACAAATTAATGACAAGACTATTTATCTTTTAAAAATTATTTTACTATACATAATATCATATTTCAAGACGTCAAGTTACGCAAAGAAGTATTAATTAGGTATCCGAAATGGTTTTGTAAATGGTGGTTTCCCGTTAACAATGAAATTATTATTGTTCACAGAAAGTGAAATAAACAGGAAGTCTAGACACGTAGCAATTAACGTCTTAATGTCAATTGAGTTAGCGATCGCGAAAAGTTCAAAGTCTACATGCTTAAAAAAACATTTCCTCATGTTTTGAAACTAGTTATTTGCAAAGGTTTCAAATATTTTAGCCTAACTATAAACTAGGGATTTTTTTAAACATTGCCCTTACTTTAGTATAACATTATATTGTGTTGCAAGGACGTTTTAAAAACATAAATTTTACATTGACAAACACACAGATGCGAAACAACTATCTGTGGGTCACAAAAATTGTTGTCTCGTGTGGGTATCGAACTCACGACCCCCGAAGCTGAAGCCGATACCTTGGCAACTGCGCCACGGAGTCATCAATTAATTCAATTCATCCGAATATTTATCCATACTTGAAAATTCTAACAGGAGTTTGTTTTTGAAAAAAAAAATGGACGTGAAATACGGTAGTAATTAATTTGTTTTTAGTTCAGCAGATTTGCACTCAAGTTGCGGGTTGCGGGGTTGTAATACCTTAAATACAGGAAATGGTTTTGTTGATTATATTACAATAAAAAATTCTGCTTTTAAAAAATTATTTCTTCCTTGATATTTCTCTTTTGTTTTTGCATGTTGGTTTAACTAATGCGGATAAGAGTATTATTATCACCGGCGGTGTTTAAAGTTTCGATAGTTGTAATTTTTCGCAATGGTTGGTGATTTTAAAATAATTCACACTTGATTCATTCTGATGTCGCAATCTTGTGTGAGTGGGTTTTTTTTATGTGATATCGTGGCAAACGAGCTTGCGGTACACCTGATATTTAGTGATAACCGCCGCCCATGGACTTTTGCAACACCCATAGGGTTGCAAATGCGTTACCACCTTTAAAAAAAGTGGGCCCCGGCTACCGCACTCACCAGACGAAACGCAGAAGTGTAACACTTCTACTTTTACCGCCGGTCTTCTGTCAGGTCGTGGTACGTACCCGGTCGGACCTGCCCATTCATGCAACAGTATTCTGTTGCGTGGTAGGGCAACAGTGTGTGGTAGTAACTACTTAGCTATAATGCACGTTGTACTATTTCAGAAGTTAATCTAAACCTCGATCTGTGTTATTGTAAGATATTTTTCGGATTAAAGTGACATCTAGTATGTTTATTAAGCAGATTACATATAAAACCAGCTTTTGCCCGCAGATTCGTTCCCGCGAATCTCGCACCCGCATGAATTGCGAAAATACTAAAGGGCATGTTTCATCATTCATCGGCATCGGCCAATTTTGTTTAATCGAACCCGGCTGAAACCTAAAAAGCTTTTCATCTTGGCTTTTTAACTCGAACAATCCAAATCTTGTGTTTTTATTACAAATGAACAAGTTAAAATTCGTCCAAGTTTTCGTCTCAGTACGCCTGGAATTTGGAGGTAGGTATCTTTTTATATATTTCTATAGCGAAGCTGATCAACATACATAAAGTATACCGTATCTGATGTTCATTGATAAACAGCGCATAGCTTAAACGGGTTGACCTGGAGATTTGTTTCGAGGAAAGATTGCTTCAGTAACTTCGAGGAATACTAAGTACGGACCTTGGCGCAATATTTGACATTTATTTGAAAAGAAGACCACGTCAAAATGGAAAAAATGAGCAGAAATACATTATACTGAATTTAAACAACGCTAGCAACGATAGCAACACTAAATGTTACTTGTATTAATTTTATATGTAGCATATGGAATTATATGTAATATATGGCATTATATGTAACATATGGCATTGTTGTATTTTTTCTCTTCCGCTCCGGCGATCCCGGGCCAGATACACGGTTGAATCTTTGGTCCTGTGATTTTTATTAATTACACCGCTCCAAAAACACCAGCACCTGTCAAAACACAACAGGCAATCCATAGCCCTACAAACATTTCCAATTTACGCTGGTCTTCTGTGAGGTCTGGTGCTTCCCGAATAGACCTGCCCATTCGTGCAGGTCTATTCAATGCAAAGAGAAGACTGTTGCGTGGCCCAACCACAGTTACATTTACAATTACCCGTAGGGCAACCAAGTCTTGTTCGGTGTGGTGATCGTGCCCAGGACTTCAAGCGCCGGCAATCATAGAATATTAAATGTCATTGCTCAGCTAAATAATATTATCCTACAGTTAGAGCAATAATTTTCAATAAAAACTAAGTTCGTGATGTACGAAGCTGGCGCGAGGCCTGCTTTAAACGAGTCTCGGGGGCCCTGTCCCCATTACTCGGGCATGTATCTCGACCAGCGAATGGCTGGTCGGTGGTGAGGATGGCCATCGGCCATCCCTATCCCTGACCGCGGTAGCGGCACTTGCGGGTGTACGGCGTTACACGCGGTGTGTAACGCGAGGACGACATCGTCTTCTCAGCGGCGGAAGTGCGGTCGGGTCCGGCTCCCCAGTGGCCTCCGACCGCAGTAGCTCTCGTGGGAGCGGGCGCCCGTCAGGAGGACGGGCGTGGAGGGGTGCAATATTTTGAAGGTATGGATGTGGCCCGTTGTCGGCCCTGTCGTACATGCGACGGGCCAATCGGACCACAAACTCTTCGATGGATTCCATCTTCAGGTCTCGAGCTATTACGTCGTTCCTGACGTAACGCCCGGCCCCCACGATCACTCGAAGGGCGAGGTTTTGCTGCGCCTGGAGCCTGCGCCTTTGCGAGGCGGAGACCAGACCATACCACGCCGGAGCGGCGTAGGTCAAGCGCGACGACCTGGGGAGCCATGCACAGCGAGCGGTCTATCCGGCATCCGAGGTACCTAATGGTGTTCATGTTGTTTATTGCTTGACCTCGCAGCTCAAGCGTGGGTTGGTCTTTGATGCGGCGGATGTAAATGGCGGACGTCTTGTCGACGTTGACAGACATCCGCCACTTATCCAGCCACTCGGGCAGCAGGTCCAATTGGCGCTGCATTTTCCTCGCCGCAATCGCCGCGACGTGAGAAGACGTGAAGAACGCACTGTCGTCCGTGTACACCGCATACAGGTGTGGCGACAGACAACTACCTTGTGGTACACCGGCTTTGATACATCGTACCGCCGAGTCGGCTCCCTCGACGTGTACGACGAACTTCCGGTCCCCGAGAAACGACGCTACTAACCGCACGAGCGCACGGTGGGTGGTGGTGTTTTCCAGCAGCTTATGTAGCAGGCCCTCGTGCCACACTCTGTCGAAGGCCTTCTCCATGTCGAGAAGGACCCCCCAGACAGATGCGGCCCCGGTTGTACTGGGCCGCAAGATAGTGCAGCACTCGGGCCAGCTGCGCCGTGGTGGAATGGCCGCTGCGGAAACCGAACTGTTCCCTGCGTAGCTCGATGCAGGGAACTATTCTCCGCAGCAGCAACCGTTCAAAAAGTTTGGCTACGTGCGGCAGTAGCGTAATTGGTCGGTAGCTCCCCGGAAGTCGTCGGTCTTTGCCCGGTTTCGGCAGGACGATGATCTTACCGGTTTTCCACTCAGAGGGGAAGTGCGCCGTGCGCAGTACACCATTGTACAGGCGGCACAGCGCCACTAACCCCCTTTTCGGGGGTTGCCTTATCGCCAACGTCGTGATTCCGTCGTTGCCGGGTGCCTTGCGGAGCGCGAGATGATTCGCGGCTCTACGCACTTCGGCCGGAGTGATGAAAAGTCCACCATCCAGCCGTGGCACCGGCTCCGACAGGAACACCTGTATGTGCCGCTCCACTTCCTGGTGGAACGCAATGGCGCCTGGGGCCGATGTGTTGGCCACAAATTGCCCTTCTAGGTGCTCTGCCAATATGTCAGCCCTGTCTTGAGCTGCAGCGTGCTTACGCCCATCGCTACCCACGAGTGGACAGATGGGCTGTGGTGTGCGGCTGAGCTGCCGGTTAAGGTGGTGAAGGGAGGTTTGCGACTCGGAGGCCTGCTCAATGCGGCGCTCCCACAAATCACCCCTGTACGCCTTGATGGCTGCCGACAGCTCGTCCTTGAGCCGATTGAGTTTTGTCTTCACTCGCGGGCAGCGGGTGCGTGCCCACAGCTTCCTAAGCTCCCTCTTTTCGTGCAGCCGATCGAGGGGCCTACGCGGGAGTGTGTCTTTTCGGTGCACCTGTGGCACCGCCTTGGTCGCCGCGCGCAATTCTTCCTGTATTTTACAGATGATTTTGCGCGTGGCCTGCTCCACGTCCTCCGCGGTTGAGATGGGTGCACCGAAACTGAAGTTGGACATAGCTCTCGAATAGGCCCCCCAATCGGTCCTGTACCTAGGGCCTCTGGGAGCCAGTGAGTCCGCAGCCAGACTCAGCACGATGAGCACAGGGAGGTGCTGCGTGTCCGCATCATACAGCACCTCTACCTGGACAGGGCATGGCACTTTGTGGCAGAGCACGATGTCCAGGACATCCGGAACATGGTCTTCGATGGTGGGTATGTGTATGGGCTCGTCAGGGCCCAGCACTTCATAGCCCACCTCCTCGGCGTCTTTGTATAGACTCCTGCCAGCGGGGGTCTCAATTCTCGATCCCCACGATGGATGCTTAGCGTTGAGATCCCCCGCTATAATGGCAGGAGTGTGGCCGGAAAAAATATTCCGGATGTCTCTGGCATTGAAGGTCGAGCGGGGCGGGCGATACGCAGCGAACATGCGTATCTCTTTCCCGCCCGCGTGGAGGCATACGCCTATGGAGCGCGTGCTTACGAAGCTACGCAGCTCCTCTTCGTCGTGTACTAGGTCCCGTCTTACCAGTACGGCCGTGCCTCTGTAGGCATAGCCGTGGTCGCATCCCGTCTGTACACGACGAAGTTTGATAGGCGGAACGGCTGTCCCGGACGGAGCTTGGTTTCCCCGAGCAACACAACTTGAATGTTGTGCTGCTGAACCAGCATCCTTAGCTCCGGGAGCCGTTGCAATATGCCTCCAGGGTTCCAATACATGGCCCTGAGGCATCGGAGTAGCCACTGCTCGGATCGCTGTTTGCGGCTGGGAAGTGGCTTCACCTTGAAAGCTTTTATTCTTCTTTTTCCTCTTCCCCCTCTTCTTCTTCTTTTTGGCCACTTCGCCACGAATCGTGGCGTCGTTGGCCGGTGGCATAAGTGAGGTATGTGTGCCTGCCGCTGGCTGCGTCGTGCTCGCTGCCGTTGCGGGAATTGTTGCCGTGCTCCCCTGAGTTTGAGGGGGAAGAGGCATAACGCTCCTATCGAGCGGGTGAGTTTGTCTGGGTGGAGGAGGAGGTGGCAGTGGAGGTGACAACTTGATGCCACGACTCTTAGCCACCCGTTGTAGTACCGCACAACGCCTATCATTTGCTGCGTGCGCTTTTGCGCAGTTGGCGCACTTCGGCGGTTCGCTCTTACGCGGACATTCGGCCGATATGTGTGCGCCAGCGCAGCGCACGCAGCGCAGGGGTCGGTAGCAGTTGGCAGACGCATGCCCGAACCCCTGACAGCGGTGGCATTCTGCGGGACCGTCTTTACCATGCCAGGCCTCTATTGTGATGCCCGGCATGTTTAACACCTCGGTCACATCATATAGACGTTTTAATTCGTCTTTGTCGAGGTGATCCAGTTTTAGGTGGATAGGGTTCCCGGCCTGGACCTCTTGGGCATTATCGCCCTCGAGTAAGTAGCCGGGAACCCCAGTTTTTTGAAATATTCGACCACCTCTTCAGGGGACGTGTCCCTGGGGAGGCCTCTGATCCCCACCTTTGTGGGCACTTCTTCAGGTGGTGCATAACAGTACCACGCAATGGTGGGATCTTTTTGGCTGCACTCGACAAGGTAGCGCTGTATCACCCGGTATTCTGCGGCATTTTCCGGGTGGAAGCGCACTCCCTTGCCGAGTGGCCTGGCATTTGGGGCGTGACCTAAATGTCCTTTAAGGACGGAAAAATGTTTAGTCCATTGTGGTAGACATTCTACCACAATAGGAGGATATTTGTGGCCCTTTTCTTCCGCAGGGTGCGGGCGCGTTTGATTGGGTCCCTGTGTACTAGCGGACAATCTACGAGGAGATGGTGGAGCAGATGCCGCGATGGCGTACGTTGGTGGTGTTGGTGTCATAGATGAGGGACCGGGCTGAGGTTCTTCTGAGTCCATCTCGATCTCAGTGGTGTAATCCGCTTGGTTTCACGGTCCTGGTGTCGGTTCAATCCCGCCAGAGGCCGGGGGTAGGACATTCTGCCTTTTGTCCTTGTGTATGACTATGTCATCTAGTTTAGGACGTTTGTCATCCTGGACTGGTGAGTCCGGGGATGTGGGTGGGCGGGGTGTCTTCACCCTTTGAGGTTGTGGCGGTGCTGCCACTTGTTTCTCCACTTTCGGGGGTGATTTGTGCGGGTTCTGCGGTTTTAGTTGGCACAGTACCCTTTGATTGAGGTGTTTGGATCTGCTTTGGCAGGACCCTGGTGATCTCATTTTTAAAGATGTTTCGCTCTACGAGTATCTTTACTTGGGGCTTGGCTCGCCTTGATTTGGCGGTGGTCGCGGCTTTTTTGCCACGAACCATGATGTTTTAGATTTAGTGCGCATCTAGAGAGAAACTCTTCTAGAGCGCACCAGAGATTGGCTGTTTTGCACTCTAACAGCACGCGTTTGTTGAGGTTGCTCCCTGTGTACCTCCCCCCACCGGGGGCCCCTAAAGGGAAATCCACCGATGAGACAAACGTATCCGGATATAACCACAACAACGCCGGGTGGAGTGACTTCAGCTGTTTGGTTACTAAGGTAACCCCGTCCCACCACTGGGCCCTTTTTGTGCAAAAAGGGCGACCAAGTAGTGGGCAGCTATGCGGTTGTACTCAGTTGAGCGCTGAAACGACAGAAAATACAGACAGAAAAAACCGAGAACAACAACAAGAGGAACGAGTGTCCTAGGCGTCTCGACGCGGAACGGAGCAATACTCGACGCTCGGCGGAGTTTCGCTTCGGAAGGCTGAGTATGCGCACGGACCTTGTCTGCTGGGATGCAACGAAGACGTACACACACATAAACCGCTCACTTGATCCTCAACTAAGTTCAGAAGAATGTTTAATCACACTGAATATATACGGTGTAAATTTAGTTCGACGTAAAGTGTGTACCCAAGAGTTCGAGATCTTATTCGAGACCTTCGACCTGCGTATGTAGTAACTTGTTCCGATTAGTTGACTGAAGTTGATGGATAACTAATCTTTAACGTGAAAATATTATTCTATCTATTAACAGTTTTACATATTTTTTAATATGACACTTTGTACCCAGATATAAAGTTTATTGCCACTAAATAACATGGGACGTGCACCAAATGCTTTAAAAATAGAGTTGGTTAATAAAAAAGATTACGCAAATGAGGGCATTACTTCGACAAATGAACTTATCAAGCGAGATAAGACGCACGTTTAAGTTTTTAGAGCCCACGATGATTGATGACCTTTTTTCTCGCTTTACACCATAGACACTACTATCTTATGGATTGAAAATTAATATTGTACTTTCCTGATAAGCATCAATCTATAAATTGCAGCAACCTAGTTTTCGAGAAAACTACAAAAAAGTTTGGAAAATCCAAAATTGGAAAATACAAAAAAGTTTGGAAAATCACGTCATACCAATCGTTTAATTATTGACTTATTAATTAGCCAATTTAACAAAACACGAAAAAAAATTTATTAATAAACTACGGGCTATTGATATTAAATAGGTGATTATGTGATGTTATTCTGAACATAATAAACAACAACCGAGAAACCCAAGTCTCGATACGTTTATTTTTTCGGGAGCTATCGTGACCGCCTCGTAAAAAGCCCTGACTTCCGTGTAAAACTATTTCAGTTTTTTAATAGAAAAATAAAATTGTTTTTTATGGAACATGATATAGAGAGATACTATTTAAACTGTTTTCTTGAACTACATCTACTCAAATTCGTATTATCGTATAAGTGCCAACTGGTCTCGGCAGGGGCAAGTTAAGAGCAAATAATTTCTATACCTCGACGTGTCGAGAGTAGAGCACGGCATCAACATCTTCGCGGTGTGAGGCGTGCAAATCTGTCGAGCATAATTTAGATCTAGCCGGTGCAAAGTGCGCCGCCGCGTCGCGATCAGCTGATCCACAGCGGTGGTTGTTTTCGTTGCGAATTAGCGAGTTTATCGGTCGGCTCGATTGCAACTCGCGCCCTGCGAAACCGCCGTCGGCCAGTCCGCATTCCGTTGTCGCGAAAAGCGCGCGAACGCATACGATGCCGATGGCGCGAAAAATCCTGCTGCGTCAGATTAAACAGCTGAGGGCGCTGCGGAAGCTATCTGCTAGCGCGGCATTGAGCAATCAGGAGCAACATGTCGTTAGATCGCCTCTGGACGACATCGTTGTATCGGATTCGAGATTTCTGGATCGCTTGTGGCGAGACTCCCCCAACTTCAACAGCCATGTCGCCATTGTAAGTAGTTTCCAAGTAATATTCCGATAGCTGTATCCTCTTTTGGAAGGACGCGATACATTTTTTGAATACAAATGTCTTTTATTTGGAAAATAATAGGTTGTTTATACACGTTTAACCTCATTAACTATGAATTAACATAAGGAAAGTATAAAACTCATTTAAAATTCAGGGTTTTTTTTTCAAATTATAGTTTGAATACTCGTTCTCGAATTATCAAACGAACCCATGAACATTAATTCATACTAGTTTCACTTTTAATTAAAATTTTGCAAGCTGTAAATAAGTTTGTTTATAAACACTTATTATCACGTTTATTGAGTTAAGTCGCAAGTGTATTACAATTTTTATTTATTTCTGATTTCACTAAATTATTTTACACTAATATTAATTTTAGTAGGCATGCGAGATTATGACACATGTATGTATCTATATTTAGCCTCGCCGAGAGAACACAATTTTTAAACGTTCTTTCCAATATGGCTCTACGCTCTATTATTATTATAAAAATGTAAAAGTAAGTTTGTTTGTTACGTTTTCACGCAAAAACAACTCAACCGATTATCATGAAACATTATACACCGTGTCGTTACCATCGCGACAATAAATGAACACACGTCTAATGCTACTTGCTAATAATCATAAAAAAATATTAACGTTAAAAAATCCATAATAAAAAAAATATTTTTCAAACAAACTAATTAAGTAAAAAAGAAAATAAATTTGTAACATCCTATACAACTCGCGCCACAGCGTCGCATCACAAGCCTCTCCTTCTAACAGTAGGTTTTTTTTTAAATTCATTCAACCCATTCATAGCCTATGTGACCTTTACAAATAAACTTTACGTTACAGTTTTATGCGTAAGGGTGATCTAAAATTCTTTGTTTTGAAAAATTTAATAACTCTGTAAATATTCATGTTTAAAGAATGTAAATGTTTAATACAATTTTATAAAGTTATCCCCTATATGTGTGTTCATTTATTCTCGCGATTGTAAAGACACGCTGTATACATATTCTTAGAAATTAAAAAGAACAGGATTTTTATTAATAAAAAAATATACTTTGGCACTGGAGTTCATGGGTTCGATTACCACACGGGACAACTATTTGTGTGATCCATAGATAATTATTTCAGATCTGGGTGTTCGTCTATGGAAATTTATGTATGTAAAACATCTTTACAACATAAGATAATCTTATCCTACTGTAATGTTTCTAATGAAAAAATGTAAAAACAAATGAAACAGTGTAAAGGTTAATAAAAGTGTAAAGGACAAGTAGGCGCAATAGTGACATTTACAAATTAAGTTACACAGACTGAAAGAAGTATTGGAAATTACGAGTAAATGTAGGTACTATAATTAGTGATAGCTTTAATTCAATATTGACAGGAAAGGCAGACCCCACTACCGTGTGGGAATAATAAATGCACGCGAGAGAGAGAGAGAGAGAGAGAGAGCTTTAATTCAATATACTCAAGCAACCTAAATTAAAATAACGATACTGACTTATTACTTGGTCATCGGTGAAGAAAATCGTGAGGTTACCTGATTCTTTACGAAACAATGACAAAACAATATTTCGAACATATGCGGAGCCCGAGCAGGTCTTTGTCCAGTAGTGGGACATATATAGGCTGTTACATGTCATAGTGAAAAGAAATAAAAATAACTTAAATTATTAGTTTCCTAAGCAAATATTGCTATTACAGTAGTCTGTTCACCATGTATATGGCATGCAAAATGCGAAACTTCACGACCATTTTTTTTTCTCTGTTAAGCACAGAATAGTCCCCATTGACTTTGGATATTATTGTCTAGTCATTTTCATTGCAATGACCATTAAAGTAACAAGTAGTTGGAAACTCGATATAATGAGTATAGTTGATGTAATGCGATAAATGCGATGGTTATCTGCTTATCATGAGTGGTGGCCTTGCAGGTACAAAGTTTATTTAATAATGCCTTTGGCGGTTGTATGGCAGTAGTAAGTCCTTCTTCAGCATAATATGGTATTAGAGCCAAGTTTGGGTTTTTATGAAACGGTTAAAGGAATATTAACATGGTACACGGGCCGTAATATTTGTTCCTTTGGTCTATTATAATAATTACTACCACTGGGGCATTAATATATTTATTAGTAGTCAAACTTTCATGCCTATGCATATTGTGTATACTTAAAAAAGTTTGACCCAACATCGAATGAAATCCGTCATTGTACTATACTATTTCTGCTCGAATTAAATTTTTATTTGCTAAATGATATATTGGTATAGTTAAAAGGTAAAGGTGGTGGTACTACCAGTGGAGATACGCAGCAGCTTTTGTTGTTGCAGGAATAGGCCGGCTCGTCCAGGGAAGCCCTTACGCGTTTCGAACGGTGGGTGACTGTACTTAATCTGTACTACAGCAATAAAAACCCGCTAAATCTTCGCCTGACGAAGTTATGTTATGCAAAGAATGCCTGAAAGATATTGTAATAAACTAACTTTATCTAAATGATAGTTTAATAGGACTAAACTCTGAGACTGTTATCTATTTACAAGAAATTAAACATAAACATCGATGGAACATTGTATTAAATTATTTAGTTTTAGGTTTCCGTACCTAAAAGGCAAAACGTCTTAGTAATAGGGTCCCTAGACTCCGCTGTCTGCCTGTGTGTCTATCCGTCTGTCTACAGGCTGTATCTAATGAACCGCGATAGTTTACCGTAGACGATGTATTTCTGTTGGGCTATATTGACAAATACTAAAAAACAGAATTAAAAAATATTTAAGTGAGGCTCCCATACAACACACATGATTTCTTTTTGTCGTTTTTATACATAATGGTACGGAACCCATAGTGCGCGAGTCCAAGTCGCACTTGGTTTAGTTTTTTTATGTATAAACCTATTTCATTCATGTACATAGTGTACAGATTTAAACGGTGTTCATTGGATTGTTATATGCCGAGTCCAAGGTCGATGGAGTGATAAGTTAAACGATGACGAGGAGTTCACACCTGTAACGTGCCCCGGTAATTAGGCCCAGGAAGTGCATAGCCCCATATAGCGGCACGATTCCCTGGAGTTGGATACCGAACACTTTCTGTCAACTGGTGTTTACGAATTCATTATATTATACTGTGTTTTGGCGGCTGCTTTTAGAGGTTACGTAGTCGACCCTTAACTACGACTATCATCAACTGGGTCTCGTGAGAACAGTTTTGCAGAAATCTTAGCTCTAGACGATTGCATTTTGATTGTCTTTCTAAGATTATGTAAAAGGAGCCAAATCACTAAGACAAATGGAAATACACAAGTTCTATGAGAATCAAAACACATGTCGTCACGCTGTTCTTTTAAAGTATTGGAGCTTTGTTTTTTGACTCCATTTACTGAACTCTAGAAAAGGAATGACCATGAATAGTAATTATGTAGAATGCCTTGGATGTAGTTTAGTACAGATTTACACTATCTACACCAGTGTTTAAACAGAGTACCTACAATGCGGTGGGTACATTCCAACGATTTGATCTGTTTATAAGGGAGCAGGCAATGTTTATAACATATTTACAATAAGAGAACGTTATAAATAAATATCAGTGGCACTTTTTGCTAATTTACCTGTTATATAAAATTAAAAAATAATTTAACACAAAAATAATCTTAGCCTTCACTATTTTTTTTTATGCGAGAAAGTGCCAAATGAGCTGGCGGTTCACCTAATTTTAAGTGAAAACTGCCGCCCATGGACATTTGCAACACCCGTAGGGTTGCAGATGCGTTGCTTCCTTTAAATAAGTGGGTCCCGGCTACCTCACTCACCAGCAGAAGAAACGCAGAAGTGTCAAGTACACTCTACTTTACGCCGGCCCTTGTGCCCATTCGTGCACCAGTGAACAATTTTGCGTGGCCCTACCACAGTTAAACTATATAATAGTCATTAAATTCGTTTAAATAAAATTGTTTACTTTCGTTTGGAAAGAGGCTGCTTTATAGAGGCTGCATACGCGTAAAAAAACTAAGATATTTATTGTTTAATATACATCGCAAACCTTTTTACGTGGATTTTCACGGGCGCCTATATATTCATATACCATACAATAGGAGGTTTCTGGAGGTTCTCTGGAGGTTTCTGTCGACATAAAGCAGAAAAATATCTCACAGAATAAATGACAGTCAAAAGAATTGAATGAACATAACTTTTGTAAAGTAGTTAACCCTTATTGAAAATACCTATTATTCTGTTGAACAATACATGGAGAACCAGGATCTGGGGACATGACTCTTGATCTGCTCTTGTAAGTCCCATGACGGTTGCTGGCTCTTTTTTTGAGAGGTTTTCTATGCGGTGCTGACTTCCACTTCCCCCGAAGAATTGTTTTTAAATTAAGTTCGTGATTCGTTTGGCTTGCATATGTGTGTATGACATAGCTGTCGTAGGTGTTACTGTATCAAGCATGTACTGTATGTATCAAACATCGCCAACAATAAAGGAAAATATAAATAACCCTCAATCAATCAGCTAACATTGTTTAAATAAATGATGAGCTACGCTTAAAAACAAGGAAATAAAGAGGAAATATAGAATCCACGCATACAAAAAGTTCATAACAAAAAATCATTTTAATTGGATTTTTAAATTCCCGACGTTTCGAACTCTTTCAACTGTCAATTATTTTATTCCTTATTCACTAAGTTCGTCACGTGTCCATGAACGCTGGAAACGTTTCGTAATGTCGAGAAATTAAATATCAAATTGAAACGTAATAAAATCCGTAAAAATATTTGTGTATGTATAATAACCGCGTTAAAACAAGAAATTAATATTTGTACATTATTCTAACGACGTAATACATATAGACTTATAATATATAACTGTAACATACAGACTGGCGAGATGTTTGGCAAGAGTTCCTTTACAAAGTTGATTCTATAACCAGAAATCGGGTATTCAGGGCCCACTGTTCTGTTGGTTTCGTAATAGTTACGTTCCGCTCAGTGCATTGATCCGTTGTGTCAACGAACCATTAATCATTTACGTCCAACGGTTGCGATTATTACTTCTATATCGCACATTCAAAAGAAAATAAGTTAACAGTGTTGACAAGAAAAGCTAGCAGACCTTTCTTTGGGACGAGAATTAAATTTATTATCATTCTAAAGATTCCCGTTTAGCAACGGAAGACAGGGTTATGTGGGGTAGTTATTGTTATGATCTTAAACCTCTCTGAGATCATAATGGTGACTCCGTGGCGTAGTGGCCAAGGTATTGGCTTCGGCGTTGGGGTCGTGGGTTCGATTCCCAGACGTGACAACTATTTGTGTGACCCACAGATAGTTGTTTCACATCTGGGTGTTCGTCCGCGTGAAATTTATGTTTGTAAAAAGTCCTTACAACAGAGGATAAAGTTATCCTAAAGTAAGGGCAATGTTTTTTTTAAATAATTATAATAAATAAATAAATAAGGCTCCGGGAACTCGAGCACACTCCCACGTTTTAGCATTACTAGTTAAGCCAAACATGAGCACATGAACTTTATTCTATTTATCTGTTGGCTTTTAAATGATATATTTGATGAGTAAATATGAGGTTATGGCGCATAAATGCTATTAATAGATCATTCTTTATTAGAAATCTTATTCAGGGTCGAACGTAACCGGTTGATAGATCTATCCCGTTATATACGAATACTCCCTTGACCCTCTGTACCGACCTGGATGGCATCATCAGAGCATCATACCGTGTGTCGGTCGTTCCCAATATCGTTTTGGTGGATCCCACCTTACTGTTCATTTGCATACCCGAATTCGCCTTTTTAAACTATGAAGATGAATTTTAATATCGGAAATCGACGCGATAAACATAAGATGCTAAACATATTCTATTAACACGTATTCGATTAACAGGTCTCTGCTATTTTGCTTCGCCTCGACCTCGAACGAAGGTCGACTCAGATCTCGCTGACAATGCATTTGAACTTGGACCGATCATATAACCTTAATTTATTTATTGCCCTCAGATAATTAGTTGACCGCGCTAATGAAATTTGTGTTAAGATAGAGGTCTAGTCAGTAGATGTCTTAAGTTAAAATAAATGTGCGCAAAGTCGATGGAATGCAGGCGGCTCAGGATCGTGCTTCGTGCGATCTGTGGGAGTGTGGAGTGTCTATGCTCAGCGTTGGACTCAAACAGGCTGATATGACTAGTGAATCTTGCACGCTATTTACCCCTAAAGTTTAACAGATTGAAGTGTATACGTATAGAATCGAAGACTAATGATGAATTTAGCCTTTTAGCAATCACCTTTTAGATAACTGTTGTTAAGAAATTCGTATCAGGGTAAGATCGTGTGATAATATAATTTATACTTTGATCGATATTGCGACATATGAAATGAAGATTGTTTAAATATTCTTATCATATCGGCATTCGTTAACTAAAAGGCATTTTATCATTTTTATTACGCGATTAGGACGCGGGAGATCCGGATTTGTGGATTTTTAACAACATGATATCACATTTTGATGACTCCGTGGCGCAGTTGCCAAGGTATTGGCTTCGGCGTCGGGGGTCGTGGGTTCGATTCTCATACGGGACAAGTTTTTGTGTGACCCACAGATAATTGTGCCAGACCTGGGTATTTGCTTAACAAGGAGGGTTGACATTAGGCAGGCGGCCAGTCGTAAAAGGCATAACAACGTGGGTCATAAGTATGTCCCGACTCCACCTAGATGAGATAAGAGCAGGAGGATAATGATGACGTTTTACACGAGCTACATTTATAAGAGATAATAAATGAGATAAAAAATATTAATCGTTGAATGTGTAATGCAACATTATCCACTACATATTTATATTATATAAATAACATGTAGAAAGTTCAATAGGTGCAAATATCCAAGTTAATGATATAGTGACACTGTACATTCAATAAAGTGTTTAATTTTGAATTATTGATCCCATATTAATGTTTGATAATTACTTAATGTTCACTGACTTCTCTTTTGCTTGAATGAAAACTAATGTGTTGAATTTAAATTTATAATTTCATTGGTGCCGGCACCGGGGATCGAACGCAGGTTGCTCGTGAATATGGAATAAAAGAGAGCGCCCGGACAATCAGCTGTCAAGACTATTAATAAATAAGGAAAATTCTTTAAAAAATTAAATATTATAAATTAAATATTTTATTTATCTTGGGGTCTTTTAGGCAAGGGGATAAATTTATGCTAAGTACTTTGTCCTTGATATTTAGTTCCCAATTTGTGTGCATTAGGAATAATCACATTTATAAATGGACTAGTTAATCGAGTTTCGTTCATTTTCTTTCTGCTAAATTGAAATCGCGATCGAAGGTCATGTCACAATACCTTGTGGCGGCCAATGAGTTTTCAGTTTTCAGGTGCAAAAATACTGCCTCATAGATATGCGGTGACTTGCCAGTTACGTTAGAAAAGTAAGTTCTGGAAAACGTATATAGGATTTGTTTCTTTATAGCAACTTAAGGTTAAATAACGAGATATCTTTCTATTACACATTGCGTTAAAACTTTTATTTACCAATAGATTTGATAACACTGTATATGCCTTCTATTTTGTTTAAAGTACGCAGAAACATAACAAGTATTGTATAAAGATAAGCTATCTTTAAGGATTCATGCGAATTATATACATGCTAGATACAAATATGTTTGGATTTATGGTCCTTACTAGCTGTTATCCGCGGTTTCACAAATATGTTTGGATAATAATAAAAATAATAAATTGTATAAACACTTCTTAGTTGACACTTATCATTACCTATATTTTGTACAATTCACACAATATCTTTATATATGCCTATGTGTTATTCTGATGTATTCTTATATTATTGTAAAGTTTCATTAAAATCTATTCGGTAGTTTTTGCGTGAAAGAGTAACAAACGTCCATCCACACATACAAACTTTCGCCTTTATAATATTAGTATGGATACTACAGTACCTTATAGTAGAGTTATCGGAGTTTACGCTTATTTTATTTGAGAATGCGGCAAGCGAGCTGGCGGTTCACCTGATGTTAGTTGATAACCACGGTCCATTGACATTTGCAACACCGTAAAGTTGGAAATGCATTACCACCGTTTTAATTAAGTAGTCTCCGGTTACCTTAATCACAGACGAGACGCAGAAGTATACGCTTCCACTTCACGCCGGTCCTCTAAATGGTATCTAATGTTACATCCCCGGACGGTCTGCCCATTCGTGCAACAGCGAAGACTGTTGCGTGGCCATACCGCAGTGCTCTCACTAAAAAGTCAAAAGTTGGCAATGCAACAGTACCCAATTCGTGTTGCGGATGACAATCACTTTCCGCCAAGTCGACTACTTGTTAGTCTGCCACCGCCTCATATAAATGACAACCGTCGCTTGACCGTCTTGCATCGATTTCAGTTTACACGTCGACACGTGTAAGGCGACCCCCAACTGATAGTGTAAGATTTAATAGCATTATTAGATACTGACACGACAGAGATAGCAGACCGCTTTTGTAGATAGTAACGTTAAGTGTCAGCACATTATGAACAATCATTCGAAGAAAATTGTTATCGTAACGATATCATTATGTATAAAAAATATATTGTTCGCAAATATCTATTGAGATAGAAAAAAAATGTTAAAACGTTGTAGTATGAAATTGTAAAAAGGATTTTTATTGGTACTTTGTAATTTAACGTTTGCGAACATTCGCATAGGTGTAAAAAAAGTTTTAGCAATCGGATGGAAACGTTCCCTTCTTTATTTTAAAAAATATGCATTAACCTTCATAGAAATATGTACTTAATCTTTATTATCACTACTGTCTGTCTTTATTATGCACATATGACTTTACAAAATAACAAGACAATAATGCATATAATGCAAAAGGTGATTCCGTAAGTGCGCAATAATTTATGCTATGCACTTACAAGTCACTTGGCTGCCGCCTATGTAGCACTTCAAATAATAGTCTGGTTCGTAATAGGTAACAGCATATTTACTTTACTATATATTACATATTTAGCATCGCATATTTTGAATTTGAATTTGAATAGAATATATAAAGGACTACGGTCGCAGAAAAATCATCCTCATCGAAACCGACAAATGTTTGGGTAAAGTCTTTAAAATCTTTCAACGATCTAAGATGATTCACAAATAACTGAATATTCACGGTGGCAGGGCCACGCAGCAGCCTCGGCTGTTGCACGAACGGGCAGGCTCGTCCGGGTAAGTACCACGACCTCACAGAAGACCGGCGTAAAGTGGAAGTATAATACTTTCGCGTATCGTCTGTGAGTGAGGCACGGCCGTAGCTAGGAGGGGGCATTGTAGGGCAATGCCCTACCTTAAAATCACAATGCCCTACCTTAAAAATACCAAAATAGAAATGCGTAAATATGACCACGTTTTTCAATTTCGTACACGTCTCAAGTGATTTCCCATCCTACTTCGCCGGAGTTTGTATATTCTTTCTATGTTGTACCTACTGTGTTCTATTTCATGTTTCTACTCCACTTTATTTAAAGGAGAAATTTGAATTTGTAGGGCTTCCAGGGGAAGATTCTACCTTCTCCGCGGAAGCTCATTTTAAAGGTGCCAAATCACAAAACGTAATTTTTTGAAAAATCTTTTACCGTACAGGCTGTTAAACTCTACTACTGCATTATATACTAGTACCCGGAGGAGGAGGTTTGTTTTTTTTTTGGTAAATCGTGTGTTTTGGAAATTAAATTTAGATACAAATTACCGAGTAATGAAATATACATAATATTTTTCGATCTTACCGACGTAATAATAAGAAAATATGAACTGATGTTTTGCATAAAAGAAAGAACTTTAAAAAAAAAGGGAAAAAATAACAAAAAGGACAAAAAATTAAAAATAAAGAAAGCAATGATCTGGAATCGAAAACAAAGTAAAAAAATAAATGTGTAAATGATCGTGACACGAACCACGGCCTTCTGTTTCGGGGCCGCCCGATTACCGACCGAGCTATTATAACATTTTTTTTGCGGCGAAATTTACCGTCGTATTCAAATGATATTATTCATTCCCTGAAAACAGGGATAAAAGGACATTTTATAAAAATGAAACCTAGCTAGATTGATTTTTCGACCCCGAAATCTACGCACATACTAAATTTCATGAAAATCGCTGGAGCCGTTTCCGAGATTCCGATTATATATGTATATAATTTTGTGTATCCTCTTAGGTTGGACAATAAAGTATTAAGTAGGTATCTGAACTTTTCCGAACATACCACAGTTTGTCAAAATCAAAATCATTAAATTTGTTTATAGAAGAGCGATCAACTCATTACCAGTGTGTGACATTCATTTCATATTCTATTAATTTTTTGTTGTCTGTACTCGTATAATAAAAATAATAATAAAATAGGCATTTGAAGCTCAATCACATGAAGCGATGAGTCTATTTAATTATAATATCTGTAATGCAGTGGTGATTCCCCGTACCATAGATTATATTATGGGCTATATTGCTATCTGTGATACGGGGAATCCCCTTTTAAACTAAAATAACCATAAACTAGAGATTGATTATGACTGTTTGTAGTTTGGCTAAGTGAAGTGTACGGTAAAGAGTGTTTTAGTTAAAAATCGATACAATTGTTATTTTTATTGCGATAAATTGAAAATTCATTGATTTCGCCATGGATATACGGGCATTGTTTGGAAAAAAACGAAGAGTTGAAGAGCAAATTGACCATGAAGAACCTCACTGCTCAAAACAGGTGGAAGCACAAAATACAATCGCTACTCCTAGTTCCATGGCAACAGGTTGGTCAACACATTTTGGTAATGTTAGCTATGGTATTCCTTCTGATATTGCACAAATCGGAGAACCAATAAAACAAGTTATTTTAGAGTCATATCCAAAACACCATAACAGGGCCTTTGTTTCCGATTGGTTCAAGCGTTATAAATGGTTGCAGTATTCCGTCGAGAAAGATGCTGCTTTTTGCTATCCATGCCAGCAATTTTTACCTCATGGAAGCAAACAGACTTCGTACACTTCCACAGGATTTAGAAACTGGAAAAATGCCACTGATTTTAAAACTGGTTTTCCAAAACATGAAAAATCAATTTCTCATATTCAAGCTTTGTCGATGTGGCAGGAGAAATTACAAAGAATATCATCATAATACAAGTGTTGAAACGTTAATAAATCAAAACGTATTAGAAAAATATAGGTATTACGTGAAGTCTATCGTTGAAATAATACAATTTCTAATTGTCAACGAATTGGCTTTGCGTGGAAATTATATTTTGGAAGAAGAAAAAGAAGAAGGATTATTTCAGAATTTATTTGAATATACATGTATGAAAGATCCGAATTTGAACGCGGTCCTTACTCATATACCACAAAACGCAACATATCGTTCACCTGAAATGCAAAATCAATTAATACAGGCAATGGTCCAAGCAGTACGAAGTTCCATTGTCAAAGATATTAATGAATCTGACGTGAAATGGTTTACTCTAATGGAAGATGGGACGAGAGATAAAAATAACCGCGAAAATATTGCATTAACAATACGTTACGTCAAGGATGGTGTCGTCAATGAGTCGTTGCTGATGGTTAAAACTACTGAAAACCTTGATGCAGCCACTTTCGTGGCTGCATCAAGTTTCGAATTAACGTTAAATGCCCTTACGGAAAATAACATTGACCCCTCTTGTATGCTTAGCCAATGCTATGATGGCGCAAGTGTAATGAGTGGGAAAGTTTCAGGAGTTGCGACTAGAATAGAAAATAAATTGGGCCGCAAAATTCCTTACGTCCATTGCTATAACCATCGCTTGCACTTAATAGTCATCAGAACTATCTCAGAAATGACTTTCATTCGTTTATTTTTTGACCAATGCATCATGTTACATGAATTCTTTCATCATGGCAAAATAGCTGCCTTATATGGTGGAAAAAGGATTGGCCGACTCCTCGAACAACGCTGGTCTGGACATTTGTCAGTAACAAAAGTTGTATACGATAATTATTCATCGATTTTGCAGACTTTGAAAGAAATTAAAAATGACAGATTCAACGGTGATGACGTCGCCAAGAGTATCGGTATTAAAAAAGTCATGCTTGATCTGGAATTCCGAATGGCCATGGTTGTGACCAAAAAAATGTTATCCACGCTGCAGCCTGCAGATGCAGCTTTGCAAGCCCGAAGCGCAGGGTTGAAAGACGCGATAACAATCATAAAGTGTGTCGAAGATGAAATTATAAAATTAAGATCAAATCAAATGTATAATCAAATTCTGGAAGAAGCTAAGTCTTTAACAAGCGACAATTGCGGCGAATCTGAAAAGAGGACACAGACCTTGAAGAGGCAAGTAAAAAAACCAAATCGGATGGATGACTATTTGACATACGATCCTTCCTGTTCTTCCACCAGACAAAATATAGAAAAGAACGACGAGCCATTTAAGTCTGAGTATTTCGAAACGTTGGACATATTAATTGCTGAATTACAAAGAAGATTTTCGGACAACGATGATCTAATCAATTCGATTGCAAGTCTCGATGAGTTGGATGTAGATAAAATGCTTCCACTGAAAAGTTTGGGTAAGTTTAAAAAATTTAATAATTCAAATGATTTGTCATGTTGAATTTACGATTTAAACTAATTTTTCAGGTCTGAAAATTCCATCAAGAGAAGAGGCTAGTGTGGTTAAAGCTTACTTGAGTCGTAACGAGGACAAAATGGAAAATACATTACAAGTGTTGTACAGGCAACGAGAGGCGTTTAAAGATACATATGAACTTTTTGCATCTGTGGCGACCATAGGATGTAGGACTGCAGTGTGCGAATCTACGTTTTCAACTTTAACTGCAATCAATAGGCCTCAAAGGCTGTCAATGGGTCACGAGAGAATGGCTGGTATGGTATTACTGGCCTTTGAAAAAAAAGGACAAAATCAGTGGATCTGAACGAAGTTCTTCGCATTTTTAATAACATGGGGAATCGAAGAATTCAGTTGTTTTAAATATTTTTATTATTATGTTAATTGTTATAATAAGTTTGCAGAAACAATTTGATATAAATGGTATTTTTATTCGTTCATCTCATCCAACAATTAATTATTACCTCACTCTCACTCAGACGTGGATCTCTACATCCAAAGCTGGAAGTTCAACCATCTTGTTTGCTTATTCTTTATCATTAAGGATTTAATAGTGCGTGTGATCTGTGACAGAACATGAGCATGGATTTAACCATGCTCATGTTCTGTCACAGAAATTATTTGTCTACGAATAGCTATCGAACTGACCTAGAGGTCAGTGATATACATGATGATTGATTTAGGAGCTCATGCTTCGAGTGCAAATCAATTATGATAAATTGTTTACTTCCGCCCTACCTGTAATCAATGCTGCCCTACCTCAAATTCAACTGTAGCTACAGCCCTGGAGTGAGGTAACCAGAGACTACTTAATTAAAACGGTGGTAATGCATTTCCAACTTTACGGTGTTGCAAATGTCAATGGACCGTGGTTATCAACTAACATCAGGTGCACGTCCAGCTCGCTTGACGCATTCTCAAATAAAATAAGCGTAAACTCCGATAACTCTACTATAAGGTACTGTAGTATCCATACTAATATTATAAAGGCGAAAGTTTGTATGTGTGGATGGACGTTTGTTATTTGTGTAAAGTTTGTATGTGTGTTGTTTGAAAATTGGGCTCCGGCTACCTCACTAGCCGGAGCCCAATTTTCAAAAGGTTCTTGACACATCTGTAAACCCTCGGGTGTAGCAAATGTACACTTAACATCAGGTGAACCGTCTGATCGTTTGACAACTTTTCACATAAAAAAAAAGAAGGCGCAGGTTCAAGTCTTGGAAATTTTGCGACAGTTTCATCTACAAATTTAAAAAAGTCTCTGACTGGCAATAAAAAGAAAAAATTCAAATACCAAATACGTCTCCTTTCCAGGAATGTGCGGAGTCGAAGAAAAGCTACACATATGAGCAGCTGCAGAGAAACATGGCTGTGTTCGCGACCTCGCTGCGGAGGAAGCTGGGCCTGAACCCTGGTGACATCATTGCCGCCATGTTGCCCAACTGCCCACAGTTCCCAGTGGTGGCCTTCGGCGCGTTGCAGGCCGGCTGCGTGCTAACACCAGTGAACCCCATATACAAAGAATGTAAGATATGTTATGATGTACAAAGAATGTAAGGTGACTCGGTGGTGCAGTTGCTAAGCTATTGGCTTCGGCCCTGGGTCGTGGGTTCGATTCCCACACGGAACTAGTATTTGTGTGACCAACAGACAATTGTTCCGTATGTGGGTGTTTGTTCCCCAGGATGGTTGACGACACACAGGTGGCCGGTCGTAAAATACCTAGTCAAAACCACTTACAACATGATTCACATGTCGTGCCGACCCCACCTAGTTGAAATAAGGGTAGTAGGATGATGATGACGAATAATTAAGATATGTATAAACGTTCCTCATTAATTCACAAGATTGTTATATCTCAGCTGTGCGTTGGTTCTCGTTTTTCGAATTTACATTAATTTTATCTACGTAACAATAATTGTTCTTGAATTGGTGTTATACCACGCACAAATAAGTAAAAGGATATTCGACAGAAGGGGTAGTGTTTTAAAGCACAAGCACTGAACTTATATAACTTCATGCCATACAAAACAAATGACTCATTGTTTCAAGGTACTTGTATACTTTATGAGCAATATATTTTGACTTCCTTCTCCGGCTGTCCCAAACGGCATTGTTGCCATTTAGCGGTCTTGGAAACTTGGATATTGGCCTTTTACATCAGTTAAAAAATCCAAACAAAAATTATCTTTAACAGATTCCTAATATTGAGTCATCTCTTTATAATATAGGAATTATATTTCTCAACTGAAGGAAACATAATTAACATTAGCAATACCATGACATTGAATTGAACTTACGGCGAATACTTATGTCGAAAACCTTGTGTCATTTCGATAGTTAAAAACATTGAGAGGTGTGAAGGGACATCCGGATGGAACGAAGTTCCTTTCGATTAATTAGTGAAGGAATTGTAATAAAATTTTATTTTTTTTAAGTTATAATAATATTTTTTTTTATTAACAAATATAATGTAATATAAACTTAATCAGTAGGCTCAATTTTAGTAATAATTGGCTTTTGGTAACTGAAGTAGGAAACATATGTTTGGGATTCTATTTTATTTAAATGTCTTGCAAAAACTGCATCAATGGTACTATTATATTTTGTTGTTGATTCTGCTGGATTATTGTTAATTCTTAAATCAAATTCTTCCTCTAGAAACTGTCATGTTTTTCTGTCTGACAGACAAACAACAGACAGAGAAACATGCGCACGCCGCACAGCTTACAATAGCTTACTATAGCAAAAAGTGTCGTTACAACTTATCGTGAGAATTTTTTCCGTCTAGCCCCCTTTCACAACGCGCAATAAGGAACTTCGTTCCAAAAGTCAACTGTTTTTAACACGCTTTTATTATTGACTTCTTGATTTTACGCGAATATTCTACATATTAAATGTAACTAGTTTATGGATTTTATCGCGTTATTATTTTTTATTCCCGAAGTTTCGAACACTTTATAGAGACTGACTGAGTTATTTACACGTCTTAATTTCAAAGTTAGGCCGGGCCGTAGTCGTGGTGTTGCAACTTATATACTATAAGTTGCAACAGCACTACTGTTGTGGATGTTAAGAGCGGTAGTAACCCCTAAAATTAGTTGCTCACAACCGAATGCTCATTTGATACATTTTCCCCGCAAAACATTTATTCCGAAGATTTCAAAGTACGGCGATTACCTTTCAATGAAATATCTCAATAATGCCTGTTAGGTATGTTCACTGGAAACGTTGTTACTCGGGTCCAAAGTAGTTGTTATTTATTTTTCTCGTAACTAACTACCGGCTTGTGTTTCTATATGTGTAACTGGTGATCATCGTCATCGTAATTTCAGCCCGTTAGAGTCTACCGCTGAACAAAGAGCTCTCCCACAGACCACCAAGAAGCACGATCCTGGACCACCTGCATCCATCAACTTTCCGCACATTTGCCCAGGTCGTCAGTCCATCTAGTAGGGGCGTCCAACACTGTGATAGTTACTGTAGTAAATATACATTGCAAGAGTTCTTAAGATATAACGACGCCACGTATAATGTTTTTATGCTCGGTGACGCCTTCAACATCCATCTAGGGGACATTATAATCGCCTTATCATGGATAATCGTCTTACCTAATGGCTTTGTGATATGCCTAAGCCACATATCGTACTTTGCACTTGATAAGCCACGTGAAAGATAGCTATTGTAATCAAATTTTTTTATTTACTTATTTTAGGTTTAATATAAAACATATACACAATATATGCATACACACATATAAATAAATAGTACCTGTATATATGTGTGTTTGTATATATCACAACAGAAAAACGCTTACACGAATATACTCAAAAAACAACATCTGATCATTCAAATCATTAGACATATGTTTATACATTTAAGACATACATTAATATATAATTTCGTACGAAGATAATAAAGAAAATTTACAGCCATGTAATAGAAAGCAATTTCGGTATGGTACATGAATACGATAACGTTCAAATGCAAATTGCATCATTGCAAAAAAATGCAACAGCCGAGGCTGCTGCGTGGCCCTACCACCGTTGTTACTAAGCTAGTTCCAAATAAAGTTTATGTAATTCTATTATTTCATGTTTTTATTTCACTTTATTTCAGTCGAAGTTACCCATCAAGTGTCCACGACGGAGCCAAAGGTTTTCATTACCGTCCCACAATGCTACGAGACTGTATTGAAAAGTCTTAACAATGCAAAAATTGACGCTAAAATAATCGTAGTTGACAATCCCCAAACGCCTGTTCCCGAAGGCACAATAAGATATTCGGAATTATCGGAATCGGGTGAGGCAGACTACGCGTTGCTAGATAGAGTTGAGAAGAAAAATGACGACGTAGCGTTTATACCCTTTTCAAGTGGGACTACTGGTCTGCCCAAAGGGGTAGAGATAACATATGGGAACCTTTTGGCTGCCATGGAAATTATGCAAAATGAAAGGACGTCGTTCCCGTTTCTCACAAAAGGTAATTTAAGTGGTGACTTTTGTTGTCTTACGCAATGTTTTATTTGGAAGTAGTGTGTTGTTAACAATTTTAAACAAGAATAAAAGAGAGATCTTCATAGCTATAAAAAAACCCGTATATTTCAGTAATTTTTTTATGCTGCTAAACTTAATCAAATATAATGTGTTATTTTTAATGTTTATATTACATTAAATTCAATTTGATTAATTTTAATTTTAGTTTCTAATTGATACTCTTTTTAAAGAGTATTATGAGAGCTTCTTTTCTTGTAAAGTTTATGTGGAGCTGCGAATATTGAAAAACGAAATGCTGTTTAATAAAGTAACTAATAAAGGTGACTAGTGGGTTCATAAATAAAAACAACCCAGTAATACAATTTCTTCAGAAGATACATGTTTTTATTTTTCTATAGCTGATTTAATTTTCAGGTGACTTTCAAGACATTGTACCGTGTATCCTGCCTTTCTTCCACATTTACGGATTAGTGGTTACACTGATAGGACACTTGGCCAAAGGGTGTAAATTGCTGTCGCTACCAAAGTTCTCCGCAACGTTGTACCTTGACGTCTTAAAGCATCAAAAACCGACCCTTCTGTATGTGGTTCCACCCGTAGGTGAGTGTCATCCGGAATAACGAATTTTGATGTGGTTTACTTATTTTTATGAATCTCAGGGTTCTATGTGAAAGCAACAGTCTCACGAATAAGTGAATTTACAACTTCATCATTAAGTCGCATTTTTAGTTTATTTTTAATTTTAACCTAATTATGTTTAGTAACGAAAGGAGAGTTTTTGACAAGCAGTATGCGATGGATTGTGAAAGACCTAGCTAATACCATTTGTGAGCACTGAACGTAGGGTATATAGTCAGGCAAATATTACGAAGTGCCTTCTAGACATTTCTATAAAATGTCAATTTCCTTTTTTCAAAGCCATCCTACTCGGCAAGCACCCTGATGTGACTTCGGACCACTTTAAGAGCGTGAGGAACATCATATGCGGAGCAGCGCCTCTGGCCGCGTCAGACGTCGACGCCATAATGGAGAAGAGTAAAGTAAGACTGTATTGCAATGGCGTATTTTGTGCCAATTTCAACTAATTTACACGCAATATACGATGTGATTTTTATTATGCGAGAAACTGAGGAACGAGCTGGCAGTTCACCTGATATTAAGTCATAACCGCCGCCCATGGACATTTGCATTACTTGCAATTGTATTGCCACCTTTTAATAAAGCAAACTTATAATAAAGCGAAACGCAAAAGTATAATAACACTTCCACTTAACCTGTCTTCTGTGAGGTCGTGGTAATTACCCGGACAGACCTGCCCATTCATGCAACAGCGATTACTATTGCGTGACATTACCACAGTTGCATCTGAACTACATCTTGAAAATGACACCAATGTAAATGAAAATGAAAGCCACAAAGCGCTATATAAACCATGAACGACTCCACATTATAATTGAACAAAGTTGGAACCGATATTCTACCATGTGCCAAGCTTCAAAGGGACTTCGAGTTACAAATGAACGAAGTTGAAACCGATTTACGCTACCATGTGCCAATTAT
Organism: Iphiclides podalirius; assembly: GCA_933534255.1. Lineage (NCBI taxonomy): Eukaryota > Metazoa > Arthropoda > Insecta > Lepidoptera > Papilionidae > Iphiclides > Iphiclides podalirius. The sequence goes on along the minus strand of OW152825.1, from coordinate 36,592 downwards.
TTGTTTGTCCTTAATTTAAAAGTTGTTTAATGCTATAAGAAGATGCTTGACTTTCGCAACCTATATAAGTACCAAACATATATATCAATGAATCAATCAAAAATCTTTATTCAAATAGACGCTTGCGCGTTCTTATGAATCGTCAAATTTTACATAAAAAATATACATAGAGGTTCGTAAGGTACCACCGGTTCGGAAAGCAGTTTCTGTTGAGAAGAGACCGGCAAGAAACTCAGCAGTTGCTCTTTTTCAAAGATATCAGTTTACAATATAATAGTCTTATTCTATCCTACGTGAGTAACAACAAATCTATGTATCTTATTTTACCAATTTGAACGAAACGTTATTATTTTTTTATGTGAAAAGTTGCCAAGCCAGCAGACGGTTCACCTGATGTTAAGTGAATACCGCCGCCCATAGCTACTCACTCACCAGACGAAACGCGAAAGTATTATACTTCCACTTGACGCCGGTCTTCTGTGAGGTCGTGGTACTTACCCGGACGAGCCTGCCCATTCGTGCAACAGCCGAGGCTGTTGCGTGGTCTACCACCGTAAAATATACCGTTATTGTTGTAGAAATCAAATTCATTACAAAACTAATATGGGTGTTGAAAGATTTGATCGGTCAAATATTGATAGCAAATTTTGTATTGTATTAGGACTCAGTGTATCGAAATATAAATATAGTGATAAAAAAAGTGGTTAAAATAAAATAAAAAACAACACGTTTTTATAGATAACCGAAGTAAAAAGTAGAAAATAATTTTTAATAAATTTACATAATGAAGTGTGATTAACAAAAAGAAATATTTTATAGTTAGTAGAAAAGCGCTTGTAGTAGAAAAAGGCTGCTTGGAGTTAATTGTTATAATATATATAGACAGTAAATATATATATATATATATATATATATATATATATATACTAGCGGCCCGCCCCGGCTTCGCACGGGTAACAATACTTTTAACAAAAAAATTAAAAATTAAAAAACAAAATTATCATACACACAAATAAAACCTTCCGAATGTTTCGTCTGTGGTGAATAATGTTATGAATTTCTTAATCTTTTAATGAAATAAAAAAAAATCATGTCTGTTTTATGGGAGCCCCACTTATTTATTTTTTCTTTTTTAGTATTTGATAATATAGCGGCAACAGAAATACATCGTTTGTGAATATTTCAACTGTCTAACTATCACGATTCATGAGGTACAACCTGGTGACATATGGACAGACATACGGACATACAGACGGACAGCGGAGTCTTAGTAATAGGGTGCCGTTTTACCCTTTGGGTACGGAACCCTAATAAATCCCAGTAATAATGCAATGGCTTAAAACAGGTAGCTCTAACCATCAACCTAAATGCATACAATTGCATGCATGTCACAGTTTTGTTACGCACTATACCTTGCTGAGGAATAGTCAAATTATAACCGTCTTCCCCCATTACGACGATTAAGGGATATTGTAGTGGATCATGCAATCGGTGTAACTCAGAGACCCTTTTAAGTTGGCCTTGTCTACCGTGCAGCACTATATCTCTGGGGCCATTTTATGGTTCGGTACCCAAAGGGTAAAATGGGACCCTATTACTAAGACTCCGCTGTCTGTTTGTCCCTCACTTTTATACCTCACGTTTATACTAACTTTTCCAGAAGCACAGCATATACCATTTGGTTCATCGACCCATTTTTAGGCAGAACACTGAGCAGATCTTATTCATGGCTTCGAATTGGACAGAAGACTATTGAGCATAATGCAAAAAAGCTGATCTGTTACTGTGAGCTAAAACTCGATTACGAAGTCTAGTCGTTGACATTTGTTGTCTTTGAATCTAATCTCGTCGGCGTTGGAAACGCTCAGAGCTCGATTCTCTAGTGTGAATTTATATATTATAAATATTTAAATGATTATTTTGCTCTTCAAGCCACTGCAAACACTCTACTTGATTCTCTCTGACTTGTAAGACGATTTTCAGTTTCCGGTAAAGATTCTTCATTACGACGTATTTTTGATACCCTTTATTTCTTGATCTTTGGGCACTTTAAAATGATGTTGAACAGGAATTACCACTAAAAATGTGATTGAAGAATTATAAGAATTACTAAGTCGGTCACTAAGCTGTTTGGATAGTTAATAATTTTAACAATTAACAATATACTAACATTTTTAAACTTGTGATATCTTTCGAATGAAATGTCCGAATTTGATAATTCAAAAAGTTATGTAAAGATACTGAAACAGCTTTAAATAAGAAGTTATTTATTTTTATAAGGATTAATACCAAGATACAGATAAAGAGCCTTTTCTAGCGGCGGCATTTCAATCAAAATTTTAAAATAAAAGAACACTAATTGTGGCATAACTATAATAGTTAGACATATGCTGTCGCGACACTTTTTGTAAATAATAATGTGTTCTGCAAAGTCGTAGTACATTATTTTATTCTTTCATCAATAGTTTTCGCAGCGCACGCGATGTAAAGAATATTCTAGGTAATTTATGTACACCTTGAGTAACATTATTGGAGTTTTAGTAAGGATCTCTAATTTTTTTGAAAATATAATATAGCCTATATCAAGCAGGGATAATGTAGGTAGCTTCTCAACAGTGAAAGAATTTTTTAAATCGGTTTAGTAGTTTCGGAGCCTATTCAATACATACAAACAATCAAATCTTTCCTCTTTATAATATAGAGAAGATATATATATATATATAGTATAAAAAAAGTAGTCATAATGGAAATATCTAAAAAAGCCGGCAGTGAAGGACCACGTCTCACTTTCGCAGATGCATAGAAATATATAAATGGCAGATATCTTAAGCAATTTTTGGCGGAGATTAAAAAAAAATTTAATAAATTAAATAAAAGATAGTATTAATACTGCCCAATAGAATTGGAGGTGAAATTTATTAAATATTTGTTGTTCTGATTATTTGTACTACACATGTCTGAGTAATCATAATATCAAAACTTGAAACGGTTCGTTTCGAGTGTGATAAGGATAAATAGTTATTTCCACAGATCTCCAATTTTTTTCTATTAAAAACATGACCGGGATATTGTTATCCTAGCGTAAGTAAGACCCTAGGATAACAATATACCGGGTTTTAAGGAGGTTTTACATAATTAAATTTCACGTTGACAAACACCTATGCGAAACAATCATCTGTGGGTCACACAAATAGTTTCCGTGCGGGAATCGAACCCACGACCGAGCTGTGGTAGGAGCACGCAACAGTACTCGCTGTTGCACGAATGGGCAGGTCCGTCCGGGCTAGTACCGCGATCTCACAGAAGACCGGCGTATAATAGGAATTCACTTCTGCGTTTCGTCTGGTGAGTGAGGTAGCCGGGGCCCACATTATTAAGAGGTGGCACCGCATCTGATATTGTGAGGATTGATTGATATTCTGAGGATGTTTATCTCAGTGGCCTAGTGTGCACTATCCATCTTTATATATCTGAAACGCCACGTGGTTTTTATGAGCTTTAGTTTAATTTGCCATACAATACGAGCAAATGGTTGTCTAGTAATAATAATAATACATACCTTTTGTAAAAGTGAAAATATAACGTAATATTTAAATTAAGGAATTGATATATTGTTTTTACTAGTACTTATATAATTTTTCTAGTACAGAGTGTGACTGTGAGGATCGGAGATCCGCCATATTGTTGATGTGCCTTTTACTTGTTAAATAAAGTATTTTATTATTACATCTTAATATATTTTTTTATAACTATTATAAGATTATTATATTGCTGCATATGAGTAGGCTGCAGTACGGCATCGAATCGGACTATCATGAAGTATGAAGGTTAGCACTGAAAATCATCGCTGTGTTGGGGTGTTGACTTCCGGCACAGCATAACGCTGAGTGCTGACCTAATTTACCGATAATAGGGCGTACAATTTTTTTTTCCTTTAAATTGATTTATTTTTCTTTTGTTTTTAGTTTTTTGTATGTACAGATTTTGTTTTGTTTTCTTTACTCTTGTGTGTATTATTTTAATTTTTTTTTTCAAACTTTCTTTTATTTTTTGTTAAATTTTTGTTGTGTGCGTCCTTTTTTGGTTAATAAATTTATTTTCTTTCTTTCTTTCATCTGCAACCCTACGGGTGCTGCAAATGTCCGTGGGCGGTGGTTATCACTTAACACCAGGTGAACCGCCAGCTCGTTTGCCACTTTCCCACATTACAAAAAAAAAACCGACCCCGAAGCCAATAGTTTGGCAACAGCGCCACGGAGTAGCCGGTCTAAGCGGGCGTTGCTTTCGCAGAACCAGCTGGAATTCAACCAGGGCTTCGGTGCTACGGAGACTACCGCTTTGGCGACGTCCACTTTGCTGGGCACCAAGGTGCCGGACTACTCCGCCTGCGGCGTCCCCATGGCCAGCGTGTGCATGAAGTTCGTTGACCCCGTAACGGGTCAGACGGTTCCCATAGGCGAGGTGAGGAACATTAGATTCACGGTAAACTAAAGGAAGGTAACAGCCGTATGTATCGCACCATTCTATGTACTATAGCTAGGCAATATACTCTCTTGTACAAAAGTATTGGGAGTATTGTATCAAAATCGTTTTAGAATTCTGTCGTTATTCGCTTACGAAGGATCAAGTATTCAATGAATTTATTATTCCTTTATGATAAGGTTTCTTCTAAGAGGTAAAATATGAAGCAATAATTTAAGAATAAATTTTAAAATTTAAATTATGGTGATTTAAAGTATGATGGACGAAAATGGGTAGAGCAAAGGCTAATTTGTTATAGTAAAATAAAAAGTGCTTTTGTTAAGTAATTCAGCCTTTTATATAACTCGTCAAGACTTTCTATTGCTGCAGCGTATACTTAAAATTAAATCACATATATGTATAATAGAAAAGTCAGTAAAATTAATATCTCGTATATTAGCATATAAGTATTTTTGTTTTTGGAACAGCGGTAGGGAAAACTACATTTAAACGCGAAAAAATCCGTTATTTGGTTTTATAAAATAATATTTATTATTTGCGTAAAGAGAAATTATTATACATTAAAGACTTTTTAAATATACCAACTGAAGGGAACATTCTCGAACCATTTATTAGCTTTAATTAATGGTAAGTAATCATAACGTTCTTTTCCGTTTCAGTCAGGGGAACTCTACGTAAAAAGTCCCACCGTTATGAAGGGATATTACAAGAATGAAGAAGCGACCAAGGAAAGCCTCACCGCGGATGGGTACTTCAAGACTGGAGATTTGGGCCATTACAAGCCGGAAACTGGTCTTTTCATTACAGACAGAATCAAGGAGCTTATTAAGGTAAGTTATTAAAATAGTACAGAAGTTTAGCAAGCTGAAATGGCGTAGGGCCAGTTAAATAGCTCGTTGAACCGATAACCGTTGGGTAGAAATGTCAGTCCCATTAGATGTGACGACCTGTGTTTTTTTTATGTGAAAAGTTGCCAAACTAGCAGGCGGTTCACCTGATGTTAAGAGAATACCGTCGCCTACGGAGATCAGCTACACCTGCAGATGCGTTGACAACCTTTTGAAAATTAGGCGAAAGTATTATACTTCCACTTGACGCCGGTCTTCTGTGAGGACGTGGTACTTAACCGGATTAGCATGCCCATTCGTGCTGCGTGGCCTTACCACAGTTCGAGTAGTCGTTCGATGCAGGTGACTCAGAATCGCGTTTGGTGTCAGTGGGTGGGGGTGGTCTAAATTCAAACCGGCCGAAACGGTGATGGTTACCATCGAAGAACATTTTGGTCTCGCAACCGGAGGAGACCTATGCCCGGTGTGATTGGGAACTGTAATTGCCCGTCGCCCGGCGCAGGTGAAGGGCATGCAGGTGGCGCCGGCGGAGCTGGAGAGCGTGCTGCGCTCGCACCCCGCGGTGCGGGACGCGGCGGTGGTGGGCGTGGCGCACGCGCTGCACGGCGAGGCGCCCAAGGCGTTCGTGGTGGCGCGCGGCGCGGTGGGGGCGGACGAGCTGCGCCGCTTCGTGGCCGAGCGGGTGGCCGCCTTCAAGCAGATCGAGCAGCTGGTCTTCGTCGCGGACATCCCCAAGACCACCTCGGGCAAGATCCTGCGCAAGGAGCTCAAGGCGATCGCCTAGCGGCGTCGTTTAGCCCGCTCATTTGCGGTGGCGTGGCCATCACTCCCGAGCCCTCAGCTGGGGGGAGGACTAGAGAGTACGGACAGTCAAAGATCGCTTAGTTAAAGGGTCGAAAGTTTCCCGTATGCGTGTAAAGTTAGACAAAAACAAACAGTAATTTCGATTGCTTGTACTGCGAGGATGCCCGATCAAAACTTGTCCCTTAGTGATGGAGGAAGACGATTGTAGGCAGCGTTTCGAATAGTCAAAATGTAAAGTTAGACAAACTAATTTGATTGCTTACTGAGTGCATCACTTGTCTATGATCATTGCAGCCGTTTTTGCTGTTTAACTGAGTTACTTTATTGTGTTAAGTATTTTTGATTTGTATATGTCGTTTCTTTAATTTAAATGAAACGGTGTTCATTTTCGAAATTTACCTAATGTTTTTAAAAGTTTTCAATTGGCAAGATGATCTTAACTTGCCATTTTAACACATCCGTAATGAAAATTTTCTCTGCGATTGATGATTTATTTTTTTAAAATAAGTACACGGACTAATACATACTAAAACATAATATGAAGAAATTTTGTGAAACACTAATAAATATAAAATAAAAAATAATGGAATAAGAATGTAAAATAAAAAAAATAATCTTTTATGAAACGCTGCTCAAAAAGGCTAGCAATTATAAATTAGTAATATATTATGTCGTTAAAAATAACTATATCTTAAGATGTTATGTGGTTCTGGTCATTGGTGTTAGTCAATATGTAAGGATTATGAGTGATTCTTGTTGTACAATTATATTTATAAAAAAAATATACTTCTTTCGTTTATTATTTCCAATATTTACAACATTAAATCGAACTAAATTCCATAGTATGTAATAAATATTGGGAAGATCAATATTGTATAAAGTATTCATAGAACTTAAACTTATTTTCTTTTACTGTTCATAAATTGTAAAAAAAAAAAAAACAGTGAAATTGTGTTATTAAATAAGTAATTTAATATAAATTGTTTTACTTGCATTTTATGCATTGAAACGTTTTTATGAATAGTAATAACATATTAGGTATACTTATTCTCAAGTAAGTTCGCCTACGAGTTAAAGAACATTATAAGTTTGTTGAAATGTTGACAGTACCCCATTCGGATTAAATAATTCATGTTATGAATGATATTGAACTTTTTCAACTTAATGGGTCTTATGTTTCGAAAGGTCGAAAGAAGAAATGAATGATTGGCACATTTGTTTGACATAAAGTTTAACCTCCATCAAAGTTTTGCTATCTCCCTTTAGGTATATTTGTAGTTTTCCAAAAAACATAAATACGAAGGATGAATACGTCTCTACGTACGTAAAAATGTCAAAGGACGAATTGAATATTTCGTGGCGCAATTGCCAAGGTATTGGCCTCTGCATCAGGGTTGTGGGTTCGATTCCTACACGGGACTGCTATTTGTGTGACACATAGATAATTTTTTCGGATCTGGGTGTTTATTCACGTAAAATTTATGTATGTAAAACATCCATACAACACAGTTGTTAAATGGATGTGTTTTTAAAAAAAAAATAATACCATAGGCAATAGTGTTTTTAAAAACCACTATTCAGCTGGTTTTGAAAACAAATATTGGTGAACTTGGATGTAATTGTGATGATGATAGGTAACTTTAAAGACCTTATAATGCCTGTAATGCTTCAGTAGATTGCTTAAAGTCTGACGCAACGTTGTACCGCGACGTACATAGTACGCTAACTAATATGAAGGTCAATTCTAAGGAGTGTGGGAACAAACAGTTTTGTCTTTTATTGTAGTGAGAAGGTGTCAAGCGAGTTGGCGGTCCACCTTATGGTGATAGTTTGTGTGATGAAAGTAAAAAGTAAAGTATTAGCCCATGCTACATGTCCCAGTGCTGAGCAAAGGCCTCCTCTGTACAGGGGGTATAAGGGCATAGTTGGATTGGCGGACTTCACATATCTTCGAAATATTTTTTTTTTATCATTATTTCGAAAATATGCAGGTTTCCTCACGATGTTTTCCTTCACCGCTGAGCACGTGATAATTCAGTAATTAATTCGCTTAAAATTAACAATTTCATTGGTGCCGGCACCGGGGATCGTAATCGGGTAGATCGGGTATATTGAATTAAAGGCGAGCGCCCGGACACTGAGCTATCACGGTTAATTGCCGCCCATTAACATTTGCAACATCCGTAGAAACAACAGTTGCAGATGCGTTGCCACCTTTTTGTAAAGTTGGCTCCGGCTACCCCAATCACAAGACGAAATGCAGAAGTACGCCATTACACTACATACCATTTTCACTTCACTGGACTTCTGAGTGGTCGTGGTACATACCCGGATGGAGCCACGAAACAGCAAGGGCTGTTATCTGGCCCCATCACAGTAAAGCTTAGTTTTAATTTCTACAACTTTTGACTTGATAAAATCATCGTGATATCACATAACAGTTTGTGTAGTGTCAAATGTCGGTGGTTAAAAAACCGCACAAAAAATTATGGCTACTGTAGCTCCCGGACAGGTAGCTATTGTGGTGTTTATAATAATTATACCAGCTGTTAGATAAGACTACGTCTGCGTTTGTTATTCTATTAACAACTACACCTCGTTTACTGAATTTTTCCACGGCAGGAAAACACAGAAGAACTGAACACGAAGTGCGCCTTAGAATATTTGTTTCGTGAAAAATTATTATTATATTAGGTAAAGATAGCACAATATTTTTTTACATAAGTGTGAAGTGTTAAAGAAATAAGATTTGGAAGAAATAATTGAAATCTATCCAGTTGTTTTTCCGTGATGGATGTACAAAGACAGACCTCCATTATTTTGTTTATATAGATACTACTTATACCCGCGGCTTCGCTCGCGTTGAAGCCCTTTAATAACTTTTTACATTTTTTAAACACATTTTTTTATGTAATACAAGTATAATTTTAACAAAAAAAAAACAACTTCAATCAGAAAATTAAAAACATTGTTAATACCTATAACATTTAATGATGGCCCTCGATTTCTCTGGGATAGCATCATCAGATCCGAGTTTCCTTACTCTTTGGAAATCTCCTTTCTGACAAAAAAATAATCATCAAAATCGGATCATAAACGATGAAGTAATCCACGAACGCACATAAAAAAATAAAAACATATACGAATTGAGAAACCTTCTCCTTTTTTGAAGTCGGTTAAAAAAAATCCTGTCCTTTTTTATACGTCTAAGAATATGTGTACAAATTTTCATGATAATCGGTTCAGTAGTTTTGGCGTGAAAGCGTAACAACCAAACTTACATTTACCTTTATAACATTAGTATGGATGTATATAAATGTAAGTTCAAATTATAGTTACAATATTTGTAATGACACTTAAAGCACACTATGCCTAAATACACACACAATACGTTAATTACACATTTATAGATATTATTCTTATGTTATTATTTCATGTTGCTCGGAAGCTCCCCTTTCCTTTTGCTAAATGCTTTCTTTACTTCTTACTTTTACTCTGCCGCCCTTTGATTTACGTATTTTCAGGTAATATTACAATATTTCTCACAGATATAAGACTCAATTATTAAAACCCAATTGTGTATGTAGTGACATAGTATAAAATAAAGTTGTCCCGCTGTCTGTCTGTCCCTATGCATGCTTAGATCTTTAAAACTACGCAACGGGTCTTGATGCAGTTTTTTTACTAGATAGAGTGATTCTAGGGGAAGGTTTACATTTACAATACACTAGCTGCTGCCCGCAACTATATCTGCGTAGAATAGGCCGAAGTCGTAACATTCAGACAGATATATATAAAATATGTATATAAATTATAGCCTATGTATTATTCTGATGTATAAGTTATATTATTGTAAAATTTCATTACAATTTTACGGTGGTAGGGCCACGCAGCATTTGGCTGTGCAAAGAGGCCCGTAACGGGTAAACCACCATCCTCACAGAAGACTTTCGCGTTTAGTGGAAGTATCATTAAAGACTAGCTGCTGCCCGCGACTACGTCTGCGTAGAATAGGCTGATTGCGTAACATAGAGACAGAAAGACAGTTATACATAAAATATGTAAATAAATTACAGCCTATGTATTATTCTGATGTATAAGTTATATTATTGTAAAGTTTCATTACAATGCATTCAGTAGTATGTGTGAATGAATAACAAACATCCATCCATACATACAAACTTTCGCCTGTATAATATTAGTAGGATAGTAAGGATTGCACCCCCGTGAAGCTAGTTAATACATATTATAATAGCCCTATACAGTCTGACGCAGGAAATACTCCTGCGATGTTACATCTCATCAATACAATTTGAATCTACGAGTATACTCTAGATCCCTCCTTATGTTTGATTTCGCTTCTTGGTACAATCTTTATGGTGAGTGCCGCATCCACAAACATTTATCCGATAAATTTCAAAGAGAACAACTTTAATAGACTACAGTAGAACCAATTTCAATCACAGGCTATATAAATAGCTTTAATAAATTTTACAAAGCAATGAAGACTGTGTGATTTTTTCCGTGGCAAATTATTCAGCACAATTTGCATTCGTTTCACTTGCTAATGTACAAACACTATAAACATTGCGTTACTGATGAGTCATGACCGGTCGTCATTGAAGGCAGATGGATTATATGCTTGTGTATTCATGTGTGGTTATATCTTAGGGTTGGGAGTTGACATCGAATAAGCAACTGTGTTCTAGCGATATGTTAAAATCGATTTTACTTCGGATAATTTTATACGGTGTTTATAATTCTGTCACGGATGCATAGTTGTAGATTTTAATTATTTATTCAGTAAGAAGTATCTTATCCCGATGCAAATTTTTCCAATTTGTTTTATTTTACTGGGCTTTGTTAGGCTTAAGGTCAGGCAATGCTGTTTTTCATGAGCTCATTCACTATTTAAAATTTACTTTGTTAAAAATTAAGAGTGTTTGAATATCCACGTTCAGTGCGCACTTGATATTGAGATATCGTTGATTACTTTGTTATTTTATGTCTATACTTCATGATTACTCTTCCCTTTGTTACTAATTTTTGCGACATGGATGATAAATTCCAATAAAAATGTCCGTTTGGTTTTCACAATATTATTATTGAGATTATTAAAAAATTATGGGCCTTCGCTTTTATTTCTAACTCTGGCAGATGTGTTTTTCCGAAAGTTCAACTTACATTTACTAATGTCTTATAAAAAGATTTGTTATTTTTATACACCGTTTTTGTTTATTACACGGTAAATAAAATTAAAGCAACATTGTAAATATGATCTCTACATATTCTCAAATATCATATACTGATTAAAGAAACATATCTGTTTTCTTAAAGAGACATACGTTATTGCGTCGGGTCCGTTAACGTTGATTGCTTGTGCGGGAGGAATTCAAGACCGATATTGGCAACACTAACTGCAGTGGGTTAGTGTGTTTTGCCACACCAGTTCTCACCGTGCGTACGCGCACATACGACACGCGTCTAAAAATAACACCCGTTCGCAGTAAACAGTACAGGACAAACATTGCAAAATCAACAATTGCGAACAAAGCGAAAAATCGTGCAACGCTTATCTGTAATGATGTTTTTTATTTAATGTCGTAATGTGATAGCGAAATAAAGTTAGCTTGGTGCCTACGTATAATATACTATTTACATCGAGTTGTTTGATTACGAGTGCGTTTTATTGTCTTTCGGAAAATTAAAGTATGGTAAACTAGACGAAGTCACGACCTATGAAAATGTGCAGGAAGAAATTGATGCAGGTGGCTCAGGATCGTGCTCTGTGGCAGTCCGAGGCCTCTGTTCAGACTGTGGACTCAAAGAGGATGAAGTGATGATGATGAAGCTATTGGATGGCTGTCAATCACATATTTTATCGTCCTAGCATTTGCCACAGAGCTTCCGTAAACACAAGTAGCGATGCAACTTAGTCCAAGGTTAATACTTTCTTATATACGACAGGGAACATAGTGTTAAGTGATTGCCACAATGGCAAATTACAATGGGCGAGAGGTTGCATTTTTTTTTGCAATCTGCAAGAGTGCGCTCCCGGTACTTTGGTCGTCAGATGACTTGAATGGCTCTTTCCCGGATGAAGTTGCCGATTCACCTATTCTTGCAAGAGAAGTAGCAACGTGATGGTGCCACCATATTAGATTACGTATGATGTTATTGCGTAGGCAACGATTTACATATTATGCAGAGAGCCGTTATGATATTGTTTTGTTTTAAAAGTATTCCAGAAGCATCAAGATAAAAAATATTTTTAACAGAATTACACACGACACGGTAAAGGCATTAATTTTTTTTTTCTTATTACTACCCAGTCTCGTGGCAATGGAATGTATTTTCACTCTTGCCTTGGCATATTTGATAGGTTTACTTTTTACTATTTTTCGCAAGATTATTTTTAGTATTCAGCATACTAAAAATATTCTTACTCTAATCATGAACTTAAGATCCATTGCCTAGCTAACTGTAGAGCCTTAACATCACAAGATACTTAAGACGTTTACGGCTGCACTCAGAGATTTAAATATAAATAGAATTAACAGTCGCTAAATTTGTTTGTTTGTGCGCTGTAGTTTTGACTGAAGTTCATAAATTAACGAATTTAAAATAGGTATCAGGGGATATCAACAATAGAGCGCTACCACCCTTGTCGTTTGCATTACAAACTACTAGCGACATTTCAGCGTACCAACGGGCGCGACCTTCGCCGTTACTCGTGTTTTTATTCGCATGGAGTTTCGCCTTCGGCACGCGAATACTAGTGCGTGCGCCATTCAATTCCAGCTAATAAAAAAACCCGGCCAAGTGCGAGTCGGACTCGCGCACGAAGGTTTCCGCAGCATTAACTATAAAAACGGCAAAAAAATCATGCCTGGTTGTATCGGAGCCCCCCTTAAATGTTTTTTATTTTAGTATTTGTTGTTATAGTGGGACAACAGAAATACGACATCTGTGAAAATTTCAACTGTCTAACTATCACGGTTCATGAGATATAGCCTGGTGGCAGACGGACAGACAGACAGCAGAGTCTTAGTAATATGGTCCCGTTTGACCCTTTATGTACGGAACCCTCAAAAAATATTGTGTCTTTAAGTTAACGATAATTTATCAATAAAGTAAAGATATAATAAATCAATAAACATCTTAAAAACCAATAAACACTCAACTTGCGACGAAGCGATTTACCTAACCTTACGACAGGTTCAAGGTGAATCATTGTCATGCTCAAGTTGTTATATCGTGTTCCTTTTGCCAATAGTCATGTCAAGCAAATCGTTTTATATTGCAATTATCGATTACAATCGAGCAAGTAAAGTAACAACCTATACATGTCCCACTACTGGGCAATGGCCTTCTCTGTACAGTGGGTATTATTCCACCGCGCGATCCCACTGCGGATTGTGGACTTTATTACATATCTTCGAAGTATTTTTTTTGTTATTATTTCCTACATCATTTAGCTCGTGAAAAGTCACCACTTGAACTATTTCATCGGTGTCGGAATCAGGGACTGAACTCGGGTTACTCGAGTGCATTAAAAATGAGCAACCGGACACTAAGCTATCACGGCTCAAAAGAGCAAGGGAGGGCTCATTTTATGGCAAGGGAAACACCGCTATTGGCAGGTGATATTATATATATATATAATACGGAGATATTCGTCGCATCGCTTCTTCCTGTTTGGTTCAGAAGTGTCTCAACTGTGTGCAACAAAAATTTCTGTAGGAATGTACTGAATGTATTGAATGTTTAGTTTATGTTTACCGATGTGTCTATTACCCGCATAAATTAAAAGTACGTGCATTCATAATTTACATGAAAATTTATCTATGAGTTTTGAAGTTTAACAATATGTGTGATTAGTTATATTGTAACGTATATAAAATTATAAAACAAAAAATAATTGTAAAATAATTTAACTAAAATAATTATAAAACAAAAACTGATTGTGTGACATCAATGCTAAATGAATTATGCTTAAATTTTGATCTTAAATAATTTTCAGTTAAGTATATAGACAGTTCGACGAAGATCATAAATTCTCACATGAAAAATATATAATTGAATCTCACATGTAAATGAAAATAAAAGAGCGGTGCGCACATATATCACGCATTGGAGACAGTTTTACCGAGTCGTTTGTTAGCATTGCTCCATCTAGACAAGTACATAATCAAAGAACGTAAACTACAGCGTCGTTGCCTAAAAACGTTTCTTAAAGAATCACTAAGTTCTCAAGAGACACGACCCATGCATTGGAGGTACAATCGGCAACGTCGCAAATTCGTAGTCTGTGTCGTAACCTTTACCGAAAATGTTTACAGTTTGATTTATCGCAATTAATTTATATTCAAGCATCACTTGAAAGACTTAATAAAATAAATCACGGTGTTTGTAAAAACTGATATACAACCAACTTTGTAGTTTTAATCAAGCGTCGCAATTAAAAGTTTCAGGCCATTGAATATCGAGTGCTCCTATCGATGCACGTAACGTTTAGTGTCGTTATCGAATAAGAAAGTAATTAAACACAGCATAATCTCGTTTAATATTATAAACGGGAAAGTGCAATGTTTGAACAGTTTTTAACAAAACTTTAAAAGTACAACAATTGCAAGATAAAAACGTGGCTGAATTTGCGAATAAATAATGTTACATGTAACAAATAAATATAGTCTAAGGGTTAAACTGCTAGTTATCGCATTACATCAAAGTTATTCATAACAAATGATGATTGAATGATGATGGTTCATAGCTTTGCTAGGAAATACCGTCACTTACCACAACTTTAACTGAACTATTTAGGTACTATTCATTTTGAACGGCGCATTTATTAATAACTAAAAATAGCGTTTTGGTATTTGCTTAATATTATTATATTTTTTACTTATAATCCGACAGCTTGAGTGCAACGCAAATTCATTATTCACTTACATTGTAATTGAAATAATCTAAACGTTTATTGGATTACCACACGTCGTTATCAATTGATTTTTATGTGTGTTAATTTCTCAATTACCATTCATCATCCACAGTGATTAGAAGAGTCAAGTCCTTGATCCCACAAGACGCACAAACTGTGGTAACTGACACAAATCGAGGACACATTGTTAAACAACATGCACACGAATCTGATTGTGACTAATGGTCATTGTTTAACAAATATTTAAAAAAATTATGTTGTAAGGATACAGCTACAAACCATTGGGATTATGTTGTAAAAGTAAAATACATGTCCCACTGCTGGGCAAAGGCCTCCTCTATATAGAGGGTATCAGGGCATAGTCCACATCCGATATGTTTTAAAGCAGCTGCCTATATCAATCCCACTGCTGGGCAAAAGCCTCTTCTGTACAGAAGGTATTAGGGCCACGCGACCCAACTGCGGATTAGCGGACTTCACATATCTTCGAAATATTTTTTTTGTCATTATCTAGAAAATATGCAGATTTCCTCCGCTGAGGATGTGATAGGTCAGCACTTAAAATCAATCAATCCATTGGTACCGGAACTCAGATTGCTCGAGTACATTAAATTAAAGGCGAGCGCCCGGACACTGAGCTATCACGGCTCTGCAGTATTCATAGCAAGTGCTATTGCACGTGTTAAAGGTTGGATTCTCACATGGGATTCGAATGTGATCCATATCCGAGCCTGGTTGCACTTTATGTACATAACTACGTGTTTTTGAAATCTCGCTCCCGATGTTGAACGACAGACTCAGCGCCTATGTCTCTTTTTAGCTTATGTAGCTGTTAACTATCGCTGCTTGCTAAAGTTGATACTGTAGTATTACAAACCTTAAAAATCATCAAAACTGATATTACTGGTTATCGACAGAATGTTATTGTGCGTATTATACCTATTGTAATTTATTATAATTTGTGTATGCTCATTTTAGAATAAGTTATATTTTATTATGTACTGATTCCTCCTATTCTAAGCCATTAAGAAAGATAAGCGTTTCCGAACAGGACGAGGTGTTGAATGACTCTATATTTTTGATTGGCTCAGCAGGGAAAAATCGTGTACAAATAATAACACGATTTTTCCCTGCTGAGCCATCGTGTTTTAGTGCGATAAGATTGCCTAATGGTAGAACGTGTTCAAGTAATACAGTTATTTTAATATGCTTAATCAGTTACGAGCGACGGTGCCGAAGTGGCGTACAGTTTCAGTATTGTGAATGAATGCGAACAATCGCAAGTGGAATAGTGATACGAAATAAATCCAAATTGAAAATGATGTTGCGGAGTTTGATAGCAGCGAACAGAGCTGTGTACGCGCTGGAGAAATGCTCCGGCGCGCTCGCAAGGAGGCTGAACTCGTGGACCCAGGAGGGAACGTTAAAGTCGCCGTACAAGGAAATCGAGGTGCCGAGCTGCACGCTCTTCGAATACGTGTGGCAGAATTTGGACAAGTGGCCCCAGAGGACTGTTTCGGTGAGCGGAATTGAGATCGATATAGATTCTGTGTGATGCATCTTTAAAGATAATATTTATGTAAATCGACTAGCGATGTAGACGGAGTTTCAAAAAAAAAAAAACAGCCAAGTGCGAGTCGGACTCGCGCACCAAAGGGTTCCGTACCGTTATCTATAAAAACGGCAAAAAAAAAAAAACTGTCTGTTTTATAGGAGCCCCGCTTAAAAACATTTTTATTCTATTTTTAATAGCTTCTTGTTATAGCGGCAACAGAATTTTAACTGTCTTACTATCACAGTTCCTGAGATACAGCCTGAAGACAGACGGACAGACAGACAAACAGAGAATCAAACAGACAGCGAAATCTTAGTAATAGGTTCCCGTTTTACGGAGCCCTAAAAATTGATGCCAATTTTAACGAAAGTTACTAATTTATATTATTACTATTGAAAAGCGATAATTTGCATTGTATAACATAGGTCATATATTCATATATTATAACATATATTCATTTATAGGTTTTATTTAATGATTGAAGTAGTAAACTTATTGTATTAAAAGTACTATTAGTAGCCTCAGTGCTCTAAATCACAGTATACACACAGTATACGGCCAACTGTACCATAATACATGTGGGCCTGTATCCAACATTGAAATTGCGATTAATGTATTATCCTCCGCTTTCAAATTAGAATTTTATAATGTTTATCATTACTACAATTCACAGTAACATTACATATCCTATGGATAAGCGATAATTATTTCTATTAACTTCACAAAAGTTATAATACAATTTTATCCATAGATAGTGTAGTTAATAATATGTTTTGAAATATATGTTTTTTCGCATGTGAAATATATGTTATTTATTATATATTATAATATATGATGAATATGTGTTTACACAAGCTCTGCACAATCACTTGAATTAATAGTAAACTTTGACTGAACCAATTATTACATTGTATCTGTCGACACGTCATGTAATTTGAGGAGAATAGGCAGTTTTATTATTATACTAACTTAATCTACTAAGATTTGTGTACAAATAATAACAAATCGAAATTCAAAATAGGCGGGCAATAATTGATGCAAAAAATTTGCGCGCTTGCTTTTACTTTGAGTTTCTTTGTATTGTGTATTTTATCTAACTTTTTAAAACATTAAGACGTTGTTGAAATACCATTATCTTATCTCTCTGATATATGACAGTATGAAAATAACAAGTTTTAATTCATCGAAATTACATAATCATATTTCTGTTTAATTTTATGTTTTCTTGGTTTTTGTAAATTTAATGCAAAACTTTTGGCATATAGTTGAAATTTAATTGTGTGTCCAGTCGGAGAAGTATAGCGTGAGAATTAAGATTCGTAATCATTGTTAAATGAAAAAGTAGACATATATTTTTTATTAGCTTATGCATAAAAATATACATAATATATATATCACAGATTCATATTAATTTAAGCGTGAACAGTGTGCATTATTCTATGCAACACTTTTTTATGACTTTTAAATTCAAACTTTCATTAAGTATTTAAAGTCCAACGTAGGTCATGAATTTAAATTTCAAATAAACGCGATCCTTAATACAACGGTTCGCACGGCACGTTGTTTTCATATCATTCGACCCGACACAATCGAACTTTGAAACCTGCAGTCCGTTCTGAATCGGCCTTTTGTCGCAGTTCAATTGTAGATATCGTGTAAAAAGTATATCAATTTGCAATTCTCCTTCTAAAATAGAATAGTCTAGAAGTTATAACTAAAGGGACACGAACCAGCAAAATATCAGACATAAATTGAATACTAGAAATAAGGACAAATTAAAGAAATAAGGACAAATTAACTAGGCCATTGTTTCGTGTACAAAAAGTAAATAGGTCGTTAATGGGGCAAAATGTGCGCATATATAATAAAATCCCACAGTCGATGCATTAAGTCTGCCACTTCATCAATTTAAACGCAAAATTAAAAGTGAACTTATGGCTGAAGCATATTATTATTCTATTGCAGAATGTCTAGATCTAGACGATCTCAATGTGTGGGGTTAATTCTGTTAATACTCACGCAGGCTAAAATAAGACTCATACCTGTCCTATTACATTGTTAACTTATCGTTTTAAAAAAGAGCAACTGGTTGAGTTTCTTGCCGGTTTCTTCACAACAGAAACTGCTTTTCGAACCGGTGGTAACTTCCGAACGTATTAATTTATATGTAAAATTTTGACGTTTCAATATAATAAATATATTTTGATTTGATTTGATTTGTGACACGTTTTTTACCAAACAATCGGTTCCAATTTTAAGGTGTGCGCTACCACTGGCAGAGGGTACAGTTATGAGCAAGCGTTTAAACTATCCAATACTTTCGCCGCAAGCCTCCGCCTAAAGCTGAAAATACGAGATGGTGATGCTGTAGCTGTTATGCTGCCCAATATCCCCGACTTTCCGTTGGTGGTCCTGGGTATAATGGAGGCGGGGGGCATCGTAAGCACAATAAATCCTATTTACACTGCTCGTAAGTCTCTCGATTTTTCTTTTAATGGATAAAGGACCTTATGATAAGCGATCTCCGCAGCCCATGGAAACTCGCAATGCGTCACAAATGCGTTGCCAGATTTTAAGGTAGGAGTAGGCTTTCTTCTTGAACGTCCCTAAGCCGTATCGGTCCGGAAATACCGCTGGCGACAATTGGTTCCATAAAGTAGCTAGGAGCAGAAAATTACGTGAAAAACGCACAGTGGTGGACCGCCAAGCATCAAGGTGGTAATGGTAATTGGCGGCTTGATCTCGATCTACAAATAATATTTTAAATGTGGTAGAATCAGGCAACAGTCTTCGCTGTTACATGAATGCGCGTGTCCGTCCGGGTAAGTACCACGACCTCACAGAAGACCGGCGTAAAGTGGAAATATTATATTTCCGCTCCATCTAGTGAGTGAGATAATACGAGTAAACTTTGTTAAAAGGTGACAACGCATCTGTAATTTTATGATATAGTGTAACGGGCGATGGATATCAGGTCAATGGTCAGCTCACTTGCCACCTTCTAAGATAAAAAAATGTGTCTCTATACTGAAGTTATTTGGCCTTTATATGAACTCTACTTTTTTATTTTATGCAAATTACTGTCATTTACTGAAAGAATAATGAACGTAATCTAATCCAAATAATTTGTTTTATTACATGTGTTTAATGATATGGTTCAATGCGTTCATAATTATTTTGTTTAATTAGAATTTTGCTGATTTTATCGTCGTTGCTTCTTATATACTTATTGTTTCGACGTTTTCGATTTGAAGACATGGAAATTTTAATGAAAACCAATGAGATAAAATCTTTTCAGACGAAGTGCAACGACAACTGATCATGTGCAATGCCAAATCCATCGTGACTCTGTCCGAAACGGTGAATGTTGTTAAAGAAGCGTTAAGATTGGCAAAGTTGAATATTCCCATCATAAGCGTTAGAACTAATGGCGACGCTATACCGGAGGGCACCGTTGCTTTCAACGAACTAACGGAAGACGTGCACATCGACAAGTCATGTCTGAAAGAAGTGAGAAGGGACGTCGACGATATCTGTTTTCTCCCTTACTCCAGCGGTACCACTGGCCTGCCAAAAGGCGTGGAGCTGAGCAGTAAAAACCTCATTGCCAATTGTGAACAGATCAACGAGCCTTTGATTAAATGCCATAACGAGACAACTGGTAAGTAAACATTGAAGTACTTTTTAATGTGAAGAATTTTCAGGCGGTTCCACAGATGTTAAGGGAATAACGTAACTATTGATATCTAAAAACCTGAGAATTAAATAAGCATTATTAAATTCAATTAAGCATTATTATTGATAGTAAAAAGAAATCGACTTCAAACCGGAAACTAAAAAACATTGTTAATACATTTTTTGAAGTCGGTTAAAAAATAGTCGCCCTCGTCGTCTCCTGTCAGGTCGTGTTACTTCCTCGCATGAATCTTCCCATTTATAATCAGTTAATTCTATGAAAAACATTTATGATATCAATAATGGTGTGGGCATGACTATTTTAACTGAATTTTATTCCTGTTTCTGTATAAATCCGACTACTGTTCTACAAAATATCCTTTATTACAGGAGAAAGAAGAGGAGAACTTGAAAACCGTGGACACAAACTATCTACATTCAACTTCAAACACATATAAAATACAATTTTTAACAAATTACCACTACTTTACGTATCATATGCGTTGTTGATACGGTTGTAATGTCTTGGTTGAAATAATTATTAATAATACTTTTCAGACACGCATCAGGACGCAGTGATGACAGTGCTGCCTCTGTTCCATATTTACGGTGCCTCAGTGCTGATGTTCCACAAGATGGCACACGGCATAAAGTTGGTGACGTTGGCGAAGTTTCAGCCGGAAGCATTCTTCGATGCTCTCGAAAAACATAAGACGAATCTCCTGTTTGTTGCACCACCAATGGGTAACTTAAAAACTTGAACCATAAACATCCTCTAAAGGTGTCTCTAATGCCATTTAAATTTTATGGTTTTTTATTATTTAACAAGACATTCTGTTCCATAAAACAACGCCATGCTGTTAGGACGTATGTATGGCACATATAAGTCAATACTACAAATTTTTAAAATTATTGTCCTCGACACAAACATCAGTCTGATTTATGAATCCCTTCGATGGTATTTTTATTTCTGCGACCAGGTTAGTACCACGACCTCACAGAAGACCGGCGTGAAGTAGAAGTGTTACACTTCTGCATTTCGTCTGGTGACAATCCACGCATCTGCAACTCCACGGGTATTGCAACTGTCCATGGGCGGCGGTTATCACTTAACATCAGGTGAACCACCGGCTCGTTTGCCACTTTTTCTCTCAAATGTGACAGTCAATAACTCATACTGAAATAGCCGTTTTCATTTCGTTTTACCACTATACACCCAAAATTATTAACACTTTGTGCCGGTTATCTGTGAGGCTGTGGTATTTCACCGCACAAGCTTTCCCATTCATGAAACAGCAAACAGTGTTACGACTTAGCGTATAACATGTATCGAGAGGGCATAGTCGACGAATAAATAGTCAATGTGGTTTGAATTACCTGCCTGTCATATGCTCTAATACCTTCTTTCATTAAATCTTTGATCCACTCGCTTTAATCAATCGCAATTTCGATTTTAGTGATTATGATGGCAACACATCCAGCGGGTTCATCAGAGAAATTTCAGTATTTGGAAACCATCATAAATGGCGCTGCACCGTTGGCACAAACCGATGCGGAAAAGTTTTTCACCAAATGTAAGGTAAATTTATATTTGAAAGAATATTTCATCACCAAGTTATTTATCCGTGATGAACCTCGTGCATAACATCTGATAAACAAATAGAGCAAATCAACTCGGTAAAGACCACGGCCGGTTTCGCCTGCAACGCCTGGTCTTTCTTGTGTTGTGAGTGTCCACGAGCGGCAGTTATTTTCACCCTTAGAAGCACTTGCCCAGTTGGCATCCTTTTGGAATTAAAACAGTTTTATTTTTATATGAGTGATATTCTCGTTCGCAGCCCGTATACTATTAAAGTTTGATCAAACTCAAAGCTCTTGGCATACCTAGCCATACATAGGGTTTCGCTTTAGTCTCCTTCATTGACGGTATCGATGACAACGTTACGTGGACGACGTTTGTGAAAGTTAGCGTTAGGGTTCGGTTAGTAGTAGCTGTATTGTTCTAACCTTCAGAGGATTGTGAGGAATTTCCGAGTTTTTACGAGCTCTTTCGAACCCGTTTGATTATATCTCGACAGTGATACGGTAATGTCTGGAGACCTCAATCGCCATTTCCTACACTGATTACAATATGAGTGAATGCATTTTCAACCAACCTAAAAAAGGGAGGTGGTTCTCAATTTGGTTGTTTATTTTTTATGTTATCTAAGATCTATCTTCTATCTATAAGTTATCTTCAAATTATTGTTAGTCAGCCTGATCCAACCACAGTTCTGTTAGGATAATCTTCGACGTGAGTTGATTTTGACACCCTTCTCCCAAGGAATTAGTCATCCAGTGAGATCGGGAAAGCCCACAGAAATTTATAGCTAAGATTTTCTCAGGGTTAAAATCTATTCACAAAAGCCACCTATTGGTCTATTCGCCTCGAAAAAATGATAGTTATTTCGCGGCGAATAGTCATTTGGCCGATATTTTTGTCCGAAAAGAAAGGAGCAGTGATGAGCGCGAGGTCGATTTGTGGATTTTAATTTCCTAAAATTATATTAAAACTAAAAAAATGTTTATATTTATATATGCAGATTTTTCTAGACTTTTTAAGGTTACAGAATTATTTAAATATAATAATGGCCGCTGGCCGCTGTCCCACAAACTTTCCTATAATTGTTTATTCTTAAATATATTTTCTTCATTTACTTTAAAAATAACTTTTCCAACAATGGTACTTTTAGCGGAAACTGGACTTTCGACAAGGATACGGGCTAACGGAGACTTCACCTGTTTTAACAATGACACCCAGAGGACTAGAAAATTACGGATGCATTGGGTATCCGATACCCAGTACGGAACTAAAAATTGTTAATAACGAAATGAAATCTTTGGGACCCAATGAAGTGAGTAAAACGAACATGTTCATTTATAGTTAACCAAATAATTTGATTTCAATTAAAGGCTTAAAATGATTCCTATCAAAATTAATGGCCACGCAATAGTGTTTGCTGTTGCACGAATGGGCAGGTCCGTCCGGCTAATTACCGCGACCTCATAGAAGATCGGTTTGAAGTGGAAGTGTTATACTTCTGTGCTTCATCTGGTGAGTGAGGTAGCCGGTGCCCACTTTATTAGAAGGTGGCAACGCAACATCTACAACTCTACGGGTGTTGCAAATGTGCATGGGCGGCGGTTATCACTTAATATCAGATGAACTGCCAGCTCGCCTGCCACTCTCATAAAAAAAATCATAATTTTTGGTGTAATTAATAAAAGTCGTATTTTAGTGTTATCCTGTGACAAAGTTTAAACGTATAATCAAATGAATGACGATTAAAAGGTTAACCGTAACCGTAAGGAAGAACCGTTGAAATTGCAGTTGTCAGACACTGGAGAGCGTTCATTTACATGACCTAAGTGGCAATATAAATGCTCATTATGCCATTTCTTTTTTATTTTAATAAAAAAGAAGAAAGATAAATCTTTTTCCTCCTTACTTATACCTTTTATTGTCTATTGACGCACTTGTGCAACGATTACTAACAATTTGTGATAAATATTAATTGGGTCATCTTAATTTGGCTCTTTGGATACTCATATACACAGTACTAGTTCTGAATAACTCGTCAACAGAAGGGAGAGTTGCTTGCCAGGGGACCCCAAGTGATGCGGGGATACAGGAACAATCCTCAAGCAAATGCTGAAGCGTTTACTGCAGATGGATGGTTCAGAACTGGAGATTTGGTAGTGGCCGACGATTCCGGTATTATCACTATATCCGACAGACTGAAGGAGCTGATCAAGGTGGTTTTGTGAATCGAATAGTAGAATTTTCAAAATTTTGTTTAATGATTTTATATTTTATGAATTAGAATTAACTGCTAAAGATTTTAGATGAATATGAGCAAATCTTCAATCTTGACAAACACAGTTCTGTTGAATAATGACGCGAAAATATATTTTTTATTGACAGTGCTTAACGAGCTTTTGGCAAAATTAATATTCAAGAGTTCCGAGAATATTACTTGATAAGTTAACTATGAAAACAACTTAGGTAGATCTCATGTGATTTAATAAGCTAAGAACATTTAACCTTCACATTATGTTTTACATTGATAAGTAAACAAAACAACAATTATAAAAATAATTAATTAAAAGAAACATAAGTAAATTTTAAACTCTTTATTGGCTGTGAATACTAAATGTACTAAATATTTTAGTTATTCCTCTTTCCACCTCGATTTCCGATATTCAAATTTCTCATCACCACTGTGGTAGGGCCACGCAGCAGTCTTCGCACGAATGGGCAGGTCCATCCGGGGACGTGCCACGACCGCGTGGCAGCTTGAGAGACCAAGCACGTGGTCATCCGCTCAACTGTACACATTTTCTTGATTCGACCGATTCGAGTGCGAAATAAAGAATTTGTCGTTAAAACATATATTTACTTAATAATTCTTATCTTATTTACTTTCATTAAATAGTTATTAGGATGTCTTAGCCTTGCAACGCTGTTCTATAATCCAACATTGCTTTTCATGCTTCAACATGCATATCAACTTCCTAAAACATATAAAATACTTTTAAACTCCAGGTGAAGGGTTATCAAGTGCCTCCAGCAGAACTCGAAGCAGTACTACGGGAACACCCAGACGTAAGAGATGCGGCAGTGGTCGGCGTGCCCCATCCTACAAACGGGGAGGCCCCAAAGGCATTCGTCGTCTTAAATTCCGGTTGTAAAACAAGCGCCAAGGAAATTAGTGAGTTTGTCAGAAACAAGGTTGCCGCTTACAAGAGGATAGACGACATCACATTCCTAGATAGCATACCAAAAAGCTCGGCGGGTAAAATTTTAAGGAAGGATTTAAAAGAAAAATACTGTTAAAACAACTATAATATTTTCGACTTTTAGCTTCTACGAGTATCGTTTTACATTATACTGGACATATTGGTAAAGGAAATCAATAGAAGAATTTCGATTTCAATTCAAGATTCAAACAAACAGTTATTTATAATATAGGTATTTGCTTGGATACCAAGCAAACACCTCTATTAGGAAATAATTATAAAGAAGATCTGTGATAATTGTCTTTGATTAGGTTTTAATTGAGACTAGTTTGAAATTCTTAAAAGAAAACGTTTTAGTTATTTCTTTACGCATAACACTAGAAATATTATGTAGAAAGTATATGAGGTTATTTAGTGTATCGTTTAATACGTTTATACATCAGAAGTTGAATTGAAAACATATCATTAAGTTCAAGGATCTCTCCTTTAAAATATTGAAATAAACGTTTATATATTAAGTATAAGATAGGATGTTAGTAGTTTAACTCCGGGTTTTGGATATAATGGTTAAAAATTATTTAATCTAATGTTACCTTTATTGACTAGTAGCCTGGTCATGTGCCTTTTAAAACATCAGTATATTTGAGTAATCAGAGTTAAATACCAGTGTCAGCAGCAAATAATTTATTTACTGCACTTTTAAATGCTTTGATTTACTGTTTTTTTACTTTATTAACGTTAAGCTTATATATAGCGGGAAAATGTGTGAAAATGTATTGAGAGTACATTTCCACAAGATGCGTTTACGAAACTACACTAGGACTCTCTGTTTCTAAGTTCTGTTGTTAAGTTAATCCATCTATAGTTGTGTTCAATTGATTTAATAACTTTGTCGTACATCGCAATTGTTCTCATCCATGAAGCAATGGGTATTTTCACGTTATATTACTAAAAGATTACTATGCTACAATTACTGCTTTTTATTTAAATTAAAAATTATGGAAAGAAAACCACCTCGTTTTTAAACGGTATTAAGGTATTTTAAAAATAAATATTTTTTTATACACTTGGCATTAGGTTATTAAAATATGTGTGCATAAAGAATAAATAAATAAATAAATTGTTGTATCTATTTTATTCCGTAATGATATAAAATTTATTACTTTATATATTAATTCAGATATTTTTTTTATGCGAACAGATGTCAAACGAGCAGACGGTTCACCTGATGTTAAGTGAATACCGCCGCCCATGGACATCTGCCACTCTCGAGGGTTACTGATGCGTTGACAACCTTTTGAAAATTGGGCTCCGGCCACCTCACTCGCCAGACGAAACGCGAAAGTATTTGTCATACTTCCACTTTACGCTGGTCTTCTGTGAGGTCGAGGTACTTACCCGGACGGGCCCGCCCATTCGTGCAACAGCCGAGGCTGGTGCGTGGCCCTACCACCGTAATAACGATACTAATAATATTTCGCGGCTTAGATGGTGCTGTTACATAATGATTAGCTTCGGTGACTAAAATTCGGGATACAATTTATTTTTTATTTAAGACACACCAACAGTATACATATTTACACAACTTAAAAAAAAGGAAAAAATAAGAAAACATTGGACCTAATATGTACACCTATAACAGGTGTGTACAACATTTACAATATTGTGACAAAGTTTAATAAACAAAAAAAACTAATTCATAAAAAATTTAATACAAAGGATAGACTATCAAAAAAGAATCAAAAATAAATTAAAAAATAAATTCACTTTAAAGAATACTATACTATAATATATACTAATGAAATTACTCCAGTACTTTCTTTTTATAAACATCAGGGGAATCGTTAAGAATACATACGTACAAAAGGTGAATTGAGGCCAAGATTAGTTTTTACGGTCGGTGTATGAAAGATTTTTGTAATCGGTTTGCGTGGAAATTTGTGAGGTACAGCTAGTGAAATGTTTTGAAGAGCGTCGGGGCAATTTATCGAGTTATTTAACAGTTTGTGCAGAAAAACCACGTCATGCATTTTATGACGATTGTTAAGAGTATACATCTTAAAAAAGTGAAGCCGCTCGGTATAATCGCACCGACGGGTGATCCCTTTTGTTGTCAATGCCAAATTTTTAAAAGAAAAAAAAAAATCCTGAATCTTGATAATGTGTGTGTATATAACTTATCCTATAGCGAAAAATGTCTTAAAATAAAGAATAAACCCAAAACGATGTGTCTTTGTACGTTAAGTACATTATATGCTTTTTGTTTAGTATACCTATTTTTGAAGATTTTGAAGTAGAATATACGTGCCAAAATATATTCGAATATTGGATATACATATGTCAGAAGTGGCCAATGCAATTTTGATATATCGGCGTGGATTGAATTCTATTACACGGCTATTTCACATAACTGAATTGCCCAATGGCACAGGAATATACGGAATATGCAATGATCGTTTAGAGCTACATGCTATTTAGGTGATTCAATTGTGCTGTAAGACCTAGCTTTTACCGAAATTGACAATTCTAGGTTAATTGAAAGTACCCTATATGTTTCGGGTCAAAAATCCATATGGTAGTTCCCATTGACCTAGAATAACGAAATTTGGCAAAAAGCAAGTTCTTATAGCGCAAATAAAGGACACCAAAACAGAAAAAAGTCGAAAATGAAAGGGTGTCCCCATTGTGTATGGGTGCGCATACAAATATACAAATGCAATTACATACTAGACGATGTTACGGAACCCTTCAGGCGCAAGTCCGACTCGTACTTGGCCGGTTTTTAAATACATTTCTTTATCCTTCAGTAGCTAAGAAGTTACAGAGTTTGTGCTCTTTAAAATGATTAAACACCTATAGATAAAAATAACTACGCCAAGGTTTTGTAAATAAATTTAAAATGAGAGTGAATGTCTCGATTTAAAATCGAAGAATAATTTAATGAATAATTTTTCTCGAGGCGGCATTTTTTCACGCAGAGATACTTGTCAGTTTCTGTTGTTGTATCGGCACAAACGGCGAAAGTAGCTTAGCCTACAAAGAAATGCCATAATGTAGATTTACAATTTGTGAATTAAGTTCTACGAATGAGGTGACCGAGGTATAGCTCCATCCGTTAGCAATGATGGTGGTGGCTTTGAAATAATCTCTACTATGATGTTTCAAACGCTTTATTTTTAAAGATTGCTATATTGCGAAGAGAGCGGAAGAATCCACTCTAACACTAATGAGGTACTGGAACTGTGCGTCAGGACATCCCTTTCAATCTTAATATCCTAACGGCAAATGTTCATTCTTTCTTCGTTCGTTCTTCATTCAGAAAATGAAATATTTGCGGTCATGCTTACAAATTCGAACCTTCCTTTTGGAACAAGTTGGATCTTATGTGAATGTTGGACAATCCATGTGTATGTTCATGCTCCTTATGGACATCATAGATAGCAACATTCACCTTAACTTCTATGTTTCAAGCAAACTAATTAACAACTAAGTCGATACAATTTTGTAAGTGTACGCAGAACCCATTCGTAGAGATTGTGACTTACGGTGATATTACCTTCCATCATTTCTGATGGTGCAATATGATTTTGATGGAAGAGTGTTACACTCTGTTATTTAAACAAGAACGATAAATTAGCAAATGTTACTTTTCAACCATTTCCACGATTCATTAAAACTTGGAACGAGATAAATTGAACGTTATCATGTTATATACCTACCGGTATCTTATGTAATATTAACTTTATGACTATTAATAAAATATGACTCCTTTTACACCGTAGTGTATTGGGAGTTCATTGATTATTTTTAACTTTATTACGTATTATTTACTGGCACTAATTTCGAACATAGAAATGAACTCAAATATGACTTCTGCAGTTTATATTGCTGTGATATTATCCGAAAAACAGCATCATGTCGTCTGCAGGAACTCATTAAATTTATAAAGATTTAATGATTTTATCTGATGATCTGAATGAAGGCCGATTGCACCTGTTTCCAAGAAATTAATGCTACAATAATTTATCACATTCATTTACTTGTATTATTTGTTATTATTTTATACCGTTAATCAATTTATTTTGGTATTTGTGCTTCAATTAAATGTCAATAATTTAATGCTTAAAACAGATGAAAAGATGTGCAAGTCCTTCCAATGCATTAAATACACTTACTTAACAAAATATTATAATCAACAAGGGGACCTGACAGATGTCCTGGACACACGTCCTAAATCCAAAAACTCTGAACTTATGATGACTCCGTGGCGTAGCTGCCAAGGTATTGGCTTCGGCGTCGAGCGTTCGATTCCCACACGAAACAACTATTTGTGTGACCCACAGATAGTTATTTCGGATTTGGGTGAAATTTATGTTTGTAAAACGCAATGTTTAAAAAAAAAAAGAAAAAAAAACTTCAAACTTAACTGAATAAGTTTGTGAATCTAAACCATTTTCGAATCCAACCAAAGAGACACAAAAAATTTCATTAAAATCGGTCCAGACGTTTAGGAGCGGTTCAGAAACATACAAGTAGACAGAAGAATTATACAGAGTGGCTTTTCTAAAGGTACCCAAATTCACACAGGAGGTATACACTCTGCAGTATAATCGCTTTTTGAAATAATAACAAACTTTTTTTTTTCAAAAAATTGCCATTCTATTCCCTAAAAAACAGAATTTGTTGACAATGCGGTAGTCATTCTTAAATGATACTTTTGAAACGAACTTGTGTGCGTGCTAGTTATTAATGATCGCGCGTAAAATAAATGAGTTGCCCATAAATCACACACTTTTTGAGATAAGTTCAAATGAATGTAATTAATTAATTACGAGTGATTTTCAATGTTTATCATTTTTTTATTTTTTTTATGTCTAGAATTTAATAAAAAAAATGGATATACTTAGAAACGCCCCCTGTATATATGTATAAAGGTAATCAATTTAGTAGTGATTGAAACAGTCTGAAAATAGTACAGATAATTTGCTATTCAATTAGCGACACGGTAGGAGCAAAATCCGTTCCGAACGTGAAAACATCAATTCCGCTGCGTATTATTGTTTATTTATTCAAAATAATTTTTTCGGTCTAAAATAAGCCGATATTGTGTTTGTATAATACCTACGTTTCATTTCAATAAATTTTATTTTGTTCGCAACTATGCTGAAATTAACAACGATTCTAAATAACGTCTGCAAGCGAGCTTGCGGAGGCTCAATAAGTACTGGAGTGAGGGAAAGTCACGCGTGGACTAGTGAAAATATAGTTAAATCACCGTTTAAGGACATCGAAATACCGAAGGCGACTTTCGTGGAATATGTGTGGAAGAATTTGGATAAATGGCCCACAAAGACTGCTACGGTAAATTGAATTTATTTAATCGACTCCTTTCATATTTGATCATTGATATATTTCAAAACAATTACTCTTGAAAAAATATGTGTTTCAATGCATTAAATTGTTTTTTTATGCGAAAAGTTGTCAAACGAGCATACGGTTCATCTGATGTTAAGTGAATACCGCCGCCCATGGACATCTGCCACACCCGAGGGTTACAGATGCGTTGACAACGTTTTGAAAATTGGACTCCGGCTACCTCACTCACCAGACGAAACGCGACCGTATTTGTCATACTTCCACTTGACACTGGTCTTCTGTGAGGTCGTGATACTTAACCGGACGGTCCTGCCCATTCGTGCAACAGCCGAGGTTGCTGCGTGGCCCTACCACCGTAAAAATTTTCCGCACCATACAAAATAATAAGATAGTTGTGTGTGTGTGTGTGTTGACCTTCGTTTATAATAATTGATTTTGATGTTCAAAGTATAATGTACAAAAATTAATTAGTTTTAAAAATTAGTTTCCTAATAGTATATAGTAATTAATGTGTAAAAGTATTTACACTTAACGATCTTGATGAAACTGAGGCGGTAATAGTTTTTACATCGTTTTTTCAATCCCAAAACTTGTAATAAAAAACTTAAAAATAATGCAGAAAGTCTTACATGTGACCGAATTATTCATTTAATTATGATTGTTAATACAAAAATAACAATAGCATACAACGTGTTATCATTGATATGATACCTCGTAAAACAATTTTTAGTTTGCTATTTTTTTAATGATAGATGTGTAATTTGCAAACTTGTTACATCAGCTGCCTTGTGTTAACGTCTATCATATTTAAAGAAATGGTAATATTTCATTTCCATTCCTCATAGGTGTGCGGTATTACAGGCAGACAATATACGTATGAGCAAATCTATAGACAGTCACAAGTTCTAGGAGCAGTCTTGAGGAAGAAATTTAGAATAGAAAATGGTGACGTTGTGGCTATTATGTTGCCCAATTTACCTGAATATCCAACGGCGATTTTTGGCATACTAAATGCTGGGGGTTTGGTCACCACTTTGAATCCAAATTACACTCCGTGTGAGTAGGTGTTACATTATAATTTGTACCATTGTCATTTCTTGCAATCAGAATGCTTTAAGATTGATAAGTACTTTATGCAGAATAACTCTTTAATACTAACAGTTGGAGTGCTGTACAACAGTCTTACCTGTTCGTAAAAAGTTTTTTTTATGTGAGAAGGTGGCAAGCGAGTTGGCGGTTCACATGATGTTAAGTGATAACCGCCACCCATTGATATTTGCAACATCTGTAGGGTTGCAGATACTTTCCCACTTTAAATACAGTGGGCCCCGGCTACCTCACTCACTAGACGAAACGCAGAAGTGTAAAACTTCCACTTCACGCCAGTATTTTATGAGGTCGTGGAACTTCGCCAAACGGATCGGTCTATTCGTGCAACAGCGAAAACTATTGCATGGCCCGAACATGAAAAACTATGTGGCAAGTACTAGTTCATTAGAAGTCTGGTGACTTGTTTTGAAGGCATGCCCTTGTGACATGTCCCTTTATTCGAATGAGTTAAATATGAAATACGAAAATTTTAAGGGTCCGGAACTTTCGAAACATCCGATTTTGGAAGAGGGAGCGAGGAATTGAATTATGTTATAACAATACTTACAATACCCTTTTATTTATTAATACAACATAATACATTTCTGGTAAATCTTTATTTTAAATGATAATAAATTAAAATGGTTTAAAAATGTCACATTATACTTTTTTTTACAGATGAAGTCCAGAGGCAAATTAATATGTCTCACACGAAGTTAATTATTGCCGCCACAGAGATTGTTCCTACAGTTAAACAAGCATTAGAATTATGCAAAATGAAGATTCCTATTATTGTCATCAATCTGGAAAGTCCTCTTCCGAAGGGAACTATATCATTTAAGGAAATAATTGAAGATGATCATGTTGATATCAGCATATTAAGAGAGGTTAAAAGAACTGCAGATGATGTTGCATTTTTGCCTTATTCGAGTGGCACTACAGGACTACCTAAAGGTGTTGAACTTACAAATTACAATATTATAGCTAATGCCGAACAACAAAATACTGAAATTAAACAATACATGGATACCACAGGTAACTTAATAAATAGAAATTATCGCTTTTTTAATAGATAATTATTATTATTATTGTCCAGGTAGTGACGACAAACCATCCCTTCACACGACACTAAACAGTCGCTTCCTAATTCTTAATATTTGTCATATTACTTTATCTTAATGTTACATGTATATTTACAGGTTCGCACCAAGATAATGTGCTAGTTTCGATACCAATGTTTCACTCCTACGGTTTATCAATTGTGACCCTACACAAACTAAGTGTCGGCTTGAAGCTTGTCACTTTGCCAAAATTCAAGCCTGAGACTTTCATCAATATATTAGAAAAGTACAACTTCCACCTATTCTACTTTGCACCTCCGACAGGTAAATAAGTAAAGACAGCAAAAGTCGAGACATTTTACAATGTCATTTATCAATGTCATCATATAAAACTAGACTGAAAACTGCTCCTTTATCGTTTTTATATCTTTAAGTTTGTACGTTGAATGAGGTCAAAAATGGTCCATGCTGCAGATAACGTGATAATCATCTTTCCTGTCTGTCTCCTAATATTATAAAAGTGAATACTAAGAGACAGTTGAAGCTTAATAATTACCATGTTTCTATGTACTGTCAACATTTTTCAAACATTTTTGAGTCTCGATTTCTTGAGTTAAAACTATATTAAATGAAAATATTACCTATTTAATTGAATTGAAAAAATCGAACTGTATTCATGAGCGGAATTTCTGAAGAATAAAAACTTAAGATGACCTTCATAAAATTCATATCAGTTATTAGCCTTATCACATGTAGCAGCTACAATTCGAGAAAAATCTGCATCAATAAAAGATAATTATTTCAATGATAATTCTTGCTTACTTATCATTACGATGCCATTGTAGTAAAAGAACTATTAAAAGTATGCTTAAAAACTGTCAGCAGAATCGGTTCGTCATTAATATTACGATTAATTATATTAATATTATTGTGTATGTTTTATTTTGTACTAGTTGCTGCCTGCGACTACGTTTGCGTAGAATAGGCTGAAGGCGTAACATTCAGACAGAAAGACAAATATGATAAATAAAAATATCTATATAAATTATAGCCTGTCTTATTCTGATGTATGAGCTATATTATTGTAAAGTTTCATTAAAACCATTAAGTAGTATTTGCGTGAAAGAGTAACAAATATCCATCCATACATACAAACTTTCACCTTTATAATATTAGTAATGATGATATGCTGTGTGTGTACTAGGTGTTGTGTAGTTATACTGAGATTAAATTAAGTAAAAATTAAAGTAACCGTACCTCTGTATAGAGGAGGCCTCTACCCAGCAGTGGGATATATATAGGCTGTTATTTTACTTTACTTATTAAAGTAAAAGATCCGATATAGATCAGTGTCCGGACGCTCGCTTTAAATTTAACATACTTGAGTAACCTGAGTTCAAATCCCGTTCTAGCACCAATAAAATTGTTGATTTTAAGTGCTGTGTCTTAACGTCCTCAGCGGAGGCGAGGAAAACGGCGTATTTTCGAATTAAAAACAAAGAAATATTTCAAATATATGTGATGTCCGCCAATTCACAGTAAGGTAGCGTGGTGGAATAGGTACGCTATAATACCCTTTGGATAGAAGCCTTTGCTCAGTAATGGGACTTGTATAGGCTGTAACTTAAACTTACATTTTTTTAACATCCAGTTTTTAAGGCCTACCTTAAACTTTTTAATCAATTATACTATCGTATATTTTTAGAGTTGGTGATGTCACAAGTTCTGTCAGTTTTTCATGATGAAACAAAGACATCCTTTTCTGTTTGTTTCTTCAATTCTTTTAAGCTGTTATGTGATGTATTGATGTTATTTTCCAGTCCTCTTTTTGGGGTCACATCCGCAAGTGCAAACAAAACACTTTGAAAATTTAAGATGCGTGTCATGTGGTGGTGCTCCGTTGCCAACGGCTGACATTGAAAGGTTTTTGGAGAAAGCAAATGTAAGATACTTCTTAAATCAGTTTTCAGTGATGAATGAAGTGTAAATGTTTAGTTTTCTAGGAGTAATATTGATTTTTGCAATGTTATATCGGTTGGGGTGACCTTCGATAGACAGTGGAGCTGGTCTGGATTTTCACTTCACTATCACCACACTACACACTCACCTTCAACCGTTATTGTCGAGCCGCCTTCGTTCCTTGCACAGCCGGACGAATCAGCACTGCTTTATTACTGGGACCGCCGCAATTAACTTTCAAGCACAAGGAATCAAATGTCGGGACAATAATTATAGTAAAATGGAAACTAGTTCCAAGAGATGTTACGCCACCGCCTTTCAACCGATGAATAGGGCGAACGACGTGTTGCGCAACACGTCATTCAAGTCTCCGAATGAGGCCTTTGTCCACAAGACTACCAAACCAGCCGAAACAGTATCAATAATTTACAATTATGATTTTAGGGGTCATGAAAGTACATTCTTCAAACATTTCTATGTATGTATTATGAGAAGAAAATTTTTAGGATGTGCGCGCGCTCCGTCAAAAAAATCGACGAAAAAGCGACATGTTGAAGTTGGTTGCAAAGCGACGGTATTACCAATAACAACTTTTTGACATACACCTACAATTCCAACGTTTTTAATTAAACCGTTATCAACTGCATTTAATGTCTTGTTCACGAAAAAAAAAAGAGTACTAGCTAAAGCGAGAAAATTTTCCGTTATTTTTCTTTTATTACGCTAAAGAAGTACCTGTAACTTATTACGTGCGTATGTGTACATACATAAATACACACCTTTTTTCATGTTTTAGGCTAATACTCACTTATGTCAAGTCTATGGCCTAACGGAGACAGGCCCTCTCGCAACTGCCAGTCCTCTTGGTTACAAAGAATATTCTAAAGTGGGATTTGGTATTCCAAATGTTGAATTAAGGATAATTGATGAACATTTAAATAATCTTGGCCCGAATGAGGTAAGGATGAAAACTAGTTTTGCTTGCATTACGTTTAGTTGTTATTAAAACTACTTCACACAATATGTAACAAATACTTATACTAAAAATTACAGATCCCAGAGTTAAAACACCTTCCCTTTTCAATTTTTCCGATGGTCTACTATTATCATCGTAATTTTAATACAAAAAATAAACCAAAATTCGTGCCAATACAAATGTTTGGTAACAGAACGAATCATTTATGGTAGAGCCACGCAGCTGCCTCGGCTGTTGCACGAATGGGCAGGCTCGGCCGGGTACTCAACCAAACGAGCGGTCTTCTGTGTGGTCCACGACCTCACAGACGACCGGCGTGAAATGGAAGTATAATACTTATCTCACTATATATACACTGATCTGGCGAGTGAGGTATCCGGAGCCTAATTTTTCAAAAGGTTGTCAACGCATCTGGAACCCTCGGGTATAACAGATGTCCTTGGGCGACAATTTTTCGCATAGAAAAATGGCCGAAAAGGCAATGGACCTCCCCTTCATAGACGGTATAAGGGATAATAATGAAAACAAGGCTTCCAAGTCAGGTTGCAATAATGCTCGAACATAAAAAATATTAAAATGAATATTATCTAGCATTGTATTAAATTCATCAGGTGGGTGAATTACTCATAAAAGGTCCGAATGTAATGAAGGGTTACAAAGAAAACGAGGAGGCCAACAATCAGGTTTTCTTAGATGATGGCTGGCTGAGAACGGGAGACATGGCTGCGATAGATGAATCCGGTGCTGTTACAATTTCAGATAGGCTGAAAGAGTTGATTAAGGTAAAATTTTATGTTTATTTCATTACTTTTTATAAAGTCTTGTGTCTATTACAAATTTTGAGTGGAGAGCTGGGTTTGAAATATTTCTGTTGTTTTGTCTTTTCTTCCGCTTATTATTTTTGTTAAATCATATCACTGTTGTGAAAGACTAAATTAATTACGGTTGAAATAAGATCATTTAAACTTATTTACTATCTTCCAATCTCTCACCTGCACCTCATTAAATATTTCGTCCTTACGACTTAGCTATAATATAATTGACTAT